>QTSX02006045.1:0-43192 GCA_014839935.2 Entomophthora muscae | reverse complement strand
AATAATGTCACTTTTGAATGGACCACCATTCAGCAGTGTTGCAAACGAGCCTCCAGACTTGCCTGCTAACATATATTATAATACACAGGGGGGACTTGATGAGCCGCCCCTTGATATATCTAACATTATGAATTAATCTGATGGCAATATTGAATGGTGGGTACTTCATCCTAATTAGGAGTGCTACCAATTTAACTTGCTGATCCCCGCACAAGTTATTCCTTGGCCTCAAACCTTACATGGAACTTCACACTATGCCACCCCCTTGTGGCTTTCCCCATATAGTATATTAATCACAATATTCTACAATAAACAATACCTTATTCTTATTATTCTGTCCTTTCTATTGGACTGTTGTCTTCCCCAATTCCAAGTACTGAATCCTCATTGATTCAGTTGCAACAGCAGCAAGCCTTTGAAACCCTTAAGCAAAAACTCAAAGAGGCACCAATCCTAGTGTATCCTGACTATGATAAGGAGTTCATCCTATACACAGACGCTAGCAATCTTGCTATTAGGGCTATTCTGGCCCAACTAGACAATGAGTGTGTAGACCATCCTGTGGCTTACACTTCCCGCGTGCTAAACAAGCATGATAAGAATTATAGTGCCACAGAGAAGGAGTGTCTTGCTGTGTTGCATGCAGTCAAACAGTTCCGCCACTACATGTATGGTACCCATTTCACAGTTGTCACTGACCACGCTTTGCTTAAATGGTTACAAAAACTTAAGGAGCCAAAAGGGCGCCTAGCTAGATGGGCCCTACATCTACAAGTTTACGACTTCACTGTGCTCCATTGCCCTGGGATTTAACATCAGAACACTGTTGGGCTATCCAGAATGCCCATTCTTGCTTTACATCCTGCAGAGGCTGACTGGTTGTACAAACTAATTAGATACCCTTCTTCCTGGGAAAGCAAGACAGAAGAGGTCCAACTGGTCTTGTCCAAGCTATCCAAAGGTACCCTCATACACAATAATCAGCTCTTCAAGAAAGTACAAGATCAATATCTGCCTTATGTACAACCCAGTCTTTGCCTCTTGTTGGTGTCACAATCTCATAAAGAGACTGGGCATGGAGGTATTGCCAAGACTTTTGACTGGCTTCAGAAGAATTATGTCTGGGAAAAAAAATTTTCCTGCTGATCTCAGACGTCATAGCTAGTTGCCACAACTACCAGCTGCAGAGGCCTTGAGCTGCTGCCCACAAATTTAAATTAGTTTCCCCTCAACATGCTTTTCATACTGTCAGCATTGACGCGGTAGGTCCTCACCCCCGCTCACGTTCTGGGTGTTGCTTTATCCTGATTGCTGTTGATCACTTCATTAAGTGGGTAGAGGCTTGCCCTATAAAGGACATCACAGCTAAGACAACTGCTGCCTTCCTGTTACAAGATGTTTTCTACCGCCATGGCTGTCCTCAAGTGTTGCTCTCATAATGGGACTAACTTCAATGCCAAGCTGGTAACCTCTGTTGTCAAAGCTTTGGGGTCTCACCAGTCTTTCTCTGCCACCTACAACCCTTCTACCAATGGGGCAGTTGAGCATAAAATTCAACACTAGTCTTCATCATGAGGAAGCTCACCTACTCTGATGCTGCCAACTGGGACCTATACTTACCTGCTGCTCTCTTTGTGTATTGCCTTAGCAAACATTTTGTCACTGGGTACTCCGCTTTTGCTATGCTGTATGGGCAAGAGGCTACTACCCCATTGCTCTTGCCCCCCTGCTCTCCTCCAATAAGGCCATGAATCCCAACAATCACATCAAAGATCTAGTCAACTGTGTAATCAATATACACGCCACTGCCTACACTTCTGCATACAAAACTAAGATGCTTGAGCTTTCTCCTGATAATTCTGGACGCTCCCCCTTTCCTGAATTTGATGTTGGTGACTGTGTTCTTTACTACCAACACAAAGTGGGTATGCACGTGCACAAATTAGACACTCAGTGGATTGGCCCTTTGTAAGTGGCCTTTAAACGAGGGTCTGAATACACTGTAAAGCTCCACTCCAGTGTTTGCCCCTTTGATCAAGTATATGCCAAGTTCTTCTGCAAGTACCGCCCCCCTAAGGCCAATCTAGGGGAAGGCAATGTTGTGAATACAGCTATTCACCATGTGTTGATTTTGCCTTTGGTGGGTCATTTCAAAGACAAATATTTTGCCTTTTGCCTCTTGAAATGAGTTGATGACTGAATCAGGAAATACAATTGTTTGGTTTCTTGACTCTGCGCATCTCACTTGCCCCACTCATGCTTGTGGCAAGTGATCCTACTGTCCTGGTAGTGTTTTGTGTTATCATCAACTACTATATATTCCTTTTCCTAATTCATCAATAAAATTGAGTTCTATTCACATTTTTGTCTTTGTGTCTCCAGTACTTCCGCTCCTCTCTCTAGCCACAACTAGTAGAGATTATTCTTCCAGGGCCGCAAGGTAATTGCATAGCCTTCCCTGTCATCTAACCAAGACTTAGTACAAATAAAATCCTAAGGTTAGGATTCCCCATTATGTGTCTGTGCTGCACCTCAGAACACAACAATCCAACTGAAAGAAAAAACAAATCAAAATAACAAAGTAATTTACCACAACAAAGAAGTAATCTGGAGCATTTTAATCCTAATGCAAACATAAATATGATATTTTCAACACAATAAATATGTCAGTGAATAAAGACAAAGGAAAAAAACCACAAGAAAAAAATAAGTCTAATGATAGTATTAAATAAATAATTGAATCAAAAACATGAAGAGACTGCATAATTTAATTGTCACAGTAGTTTCCATAATGCCAGGAATTGCCCGTCCTAATAGGAAAGCTAAGAAATTGAAAAAGAAGTTATCTATGTTGACCAAGTCAACATATTTAAGCCAAACTGTTGACCAAAAATAGGGTACTACTGCTCCAAGTTTTCAGCACAATCCAATTATCCAGAGAGAATTGACACTGATAAATAGACATAATTGGAGGATCACCTGATATAACCTCATTTATCAGAACATTAATCAAAAATAATCACATAAGGTTTTTTGTGTGCTGTACAAGTTAAACTTTGGAATAATGAGACATAATAGGAGCCATGGATTCAGGTGGTATTGCTGAGTCAATAATTTTAGTACATTTTGAAAAATTTCTAAGTTCAACTCTTAAGAGTTGAGTCCTCTTTAAATTACTCAATAAACCAAATATTCTCCTGGCTTTGACATCTTTTAAATGTATCTTGTAGTGGGTCTCCTCTGCTGCATTCCCTAAAACTTGATTCTAAATCAAACTGTAACAGGAATATAGGGTCCTGCTCTGGGCTCTATGTTGTTGATGCCTCCTAACTATATGTCAATGCCCTATGATCTTGGAGTCTTTACTGCTTAATCCAAGATTGAGACTGTTAATACCTCCCAATGCCCCAAGTTCTATTCTGAGGATTCTTTAATCTTGTCACGGGCCATTTTTAGGACTACTTTGATTGTGTTTAATTATCTTGTTAAATACTAGTGTATCCTTTAGGAATTTCACTAAACGGTATTTGAAGCTTTGGTGATAGCTAATTGTCAGGAATTTATACTGACTTTTTTCTACCTTGAATATCTTGGCGGCCTGCCAAGCCATCTATTGGAGAAGCTTCCAATATTACTATCAGGCTTAATTGATCTGAGAAGCCTTTGTGAAGTAGATTTGGATCACTTATTACAAGAACAACCAGGAATACTATAGACTCCAATTACAACTGGTTTCAAATTGGCTAGAGTCATTCCAGAATAATCTGGCAAAATGCTGTGTTAGTTATTATGGGTTTCCCCAAGGATCAAAAAGAACATGTCCAATTTGCACTAGCAAACTGCCAGTGCCATTAAAAATCTATGCAAGAAAGGTTGCCCAGGAACAAAGCAACATGCACTAAAAATAGAGTCATAAATTAGCGCCGCCACCTCCAGCACGCTAATAGATTATGTATCGCTCTATGGCAATTAGTATTCAGCACAGGATACTATGATATGGAATCTCATGCCTATGCATGGATGCCTAACTCTGGGGGTTGATGCTGGCGGTCTGGGGGTGAAAAGACTACCAAGCAAGAGTTAGATGCGCCAGATGTCTTATCCTGGCAAGAGAGTGTTGGCTCTATAAAAGCCCTTCCATTAGACTAATGAAAGGCAGACAATAATACCAAGATCCTAATGTAGAACTTTTTTACAGTATAAGAAGATATCCAAGTCAGAAGACCATTGTCAGTACTCAAAGAACTAAGAAGCCACCTGTATGGAAAGCCTCTTGGAAGTTGCCTCCCTTGGACATTGCTAGCTGTCGCCTTTCCAAGGAAATACCAGACATTACAAGTAACACTTGTTGCCATACAAGCTAACTATCAACACAATGACTAAGATTAATTAACTACCCAATAAAGTGAATTGTAATCATCCTGCCAGGTCTGAGAGCAGAACAGAAAGTTCTGACACTGATTATCAACTCTTTATGGATTTGGGTGGTTGTTTCCCACCACTTGGAGACCTCTTCATACTACCCAGTAATACCTGTCACATTGATGGGGAGACAGTAATTTATCTATAAGGTGAAAAATAAAAATTATTTGGTTATACTGATTTATTGGTATAAAAATATTTGGGTAGGGTGATACACAGACAATATGGTGTAATTGGAAGTACTGATTAAAAAGCTTGACACAGCAGTGGAAAAGTTAAATAGGTGATCAAAAAGAGAAAGATAAGCCCAAGGAGGTATCCTTGGCAATGAAAAGATCAAAAATCTCACAATTAAGAAAATAAGGAACAGTATCCCTAATAGAATAGAAAAACTGGCCACCCAACTACAAACCATCCATAAGATGTACTTAAAGACTGAAATTTAGTGCTACATAAATTTGTAACACCTTATGGGCGGACAAAGAACCCTAAAGTGTTTGAGAAGTTTAATCCCAAAAAGATCTCAAGAACAGCTCATGAGAACACACATCCCAAAACCAAAAAGCCAATAGTGGAAGTGCCAATAAGGGGGGCTCACAGGAAAGAAATAGAATAGATAAAAGCTAATAAAAAGAAAAAAACATAGCATTTTTATTTTAGTGATCTAGAAGAAGAAAGTTTAATATGGTTAAAGCCATATGTCTCAGAGATCTTCTATGAGAACAATATAGATCATGTTGAGCTTGAGCTGGGTTTTGCCCCAACTGTGCAGGAGGTCCTGCTTTATAAATTGAGTAAAGTTTATCTAAAACAAGAGAAGTTGGTAAAACTACAAACATAAGAGAAAGAACCCAATTAGATATATGTGGCACTCATTACAGCTCTTAAAACCAAATTTGAGCCGTTTGTCTTACCCACCAAGCTCAATATACTATGTATATTGGCAATATGTACTTATGTGGAGACAATTCCATACAAGAGCCTTCCTAAGATAAAGCAAGTACAGAGAAACTCTGGCTTTTATACCAAAAAGGAGTATACAATTAAATATGCAATCAACAATTTTAATAAATGAATGCATGAACTTACCATTGAGGAGTCAACAGCAATGTTGGGAATGACAAAAGTCTTAGCTGACTTTGGGGAGGCTGGTGCTGTAAAATATGGCTGCGGGTGCTTAATTCTACAAATATTTAGTCAGTAATCCTACTCTTAATACTATACCTTTGGGTTTTATAGTGACAGTCTTAGTGCAGACAGAAGAATAAAATATATAAAGACAAAAATAGTCTTTATTAAGATATTAATATAGTTATATAGTAGAAGGCAGGAGAATTGCCACCAGAGGAAAGGAGGCACAGACAAAAGGACTTGCCAAGAGGAGAAGAGTGGAAATGCACAGTAGAAAGAGCTGTACAAGAAAATGACTAGTTTCACACGCCTTGCCTAATAGAGGCAAGTGGCAATTATTTTTTTGTTCCATTAATAACTTTGGAAGTGAAGCCCACACTCAATGCACAATCCAGATATGCTTCAAACACCCGTTTTTCAGGCGTTTTAAACGTATTTAACCCTTGTAAAACCATGTTGCAATAAAGCAATTATGTGAGCGCTCTATTATTTCATCACTTAATCCCTAAATGGACGTTTCTTTGTCTAATACATTCAAGATCTGCAACACCTGGTGCAAGGAAAAACAGGGATGCTGTAAAGTTATGCCTCCTTTTTGGGCCTTCACTTCAATTCTTACTGAATACTTGGGGGTCTCTGCCAAATTACACCTGGATATTTATCCAAAGATTTGCTGAAAAAGCCCAAGAAAAGCCTTCACACTATTAATTGCAGAATTATTTCAAAGATGCCAAACCTAACTCATCAAAAGAGACACCCTTGTAAAATATCATTTGCAAGAGCAGCCAGGAGCAGTAGTTGTTTGCATTGAGACAGTTTCCTTAATTTTAGTTGTGTCAGTTTATCCTTTTGATTATGTCTATTCAAATTTGTCCAAACTTTCCTGTCTTAAGAAATGCACTCATGTCCCTTTGTTTTATTGTCTGATTTGTTTGGGATACTCAGCCTCTCACTCCAAACCCATTTATTTCTTTAAGTGAATGCAAGTTTTATAAAAGACCATGCTCCATCATCCTCTGATCTCATAAAGCTCAAAATTTGTGAGTAATTTTGGTTGTTTTGGTCTTGACTGTTGCTCTATATTGTTCAGTTGATTATTTCCCCTTTCAACCTCCCTAGAACTTAAAGTAAAAGCTGTTTGGTTGTTTATGAAATAAAAATTTATTGTGATTGAGAGCAAGGGTTTGTTTTCTTAATACACTCTCCCAATTCTTACAGATGCCCCTTATAATGCAGAAGATTTTTGGAATAATGTCTCAAAAAACAAGATCAGTACCCTTTAAAATAAGTTTTATGATTTCCCTACCCTATTGTCAGGGAATATACTCCATTTAATTGTCTTCCTTATTTTTCATTCTCATGGGTATCCAGGCTGGGTTTCAGGGTGCTCTGGGGGTTGTTACAAACTTGTCAGGAACTCTTTTCCTGACTACCTGTTAAATATGACTGATGAATTGGGGGCTATTAGTACACAGGCACAAAACAATAATCTTTCTAGTTCTATGTTTCCTCCCAAACTGGCTGAGAACAAAACTCAAACCCAGGACTCTAAATATGAATAGATTATTAGCTTGAAGACAGCCAACTCTCTTGATTTACCTTTTTATTATTGGCCTATTCAATTTGAGTTTGAATTCAAAAATCAGTTCAAAAGTGAAAAGGTTACTTATAAAGCTGCTAACGTCACTCACTGTTCTCTCTCTGATTGGCTAAATCCTGGCACTTGCTCAATCAACAACCCGCTCTCTATGCTAAAGGGCAAGGCTCTGCATATGAAGTTAATAGATCTTCTGATCATTAACCGCTTAATTATCAACAACTTAGTAGCTTCTATGTGGCTGATCCTGCCCAAACAAATATTAACCATAAGATTAAGTTATAAGGTATTCCTAATCAAGCATGATATGCCATAAATCATCATCTTCATGTAAATCCCCTCATATCCCAAGAAACTCCTCTCATATTCTTCAGCCATGATTTTAAGCCTATTTAAAGGCCCAAGCTTATTCATTTCAAATTGTTCCAACAATAAAGATTTTTCCACTCCTTGCTACTACTCCATCTTCTGATAAAACACATTTTTGAAGCCATGAGAGGAATTCTATTCCTATCCTGGTTTCTAGTGTTGCAACTGAACCAATGAGAGTTTAGTACTTGGAATTGGGGAAGACAACAGTCCAATAGGAAAGGACAGAATAATAAGAATAAGGTATCATTTATTGTAGAATAGTGTGATTAATATACTATATGGGGAAGCCACAAGGCCACAATGGGGTGGCATAGTGGGGAGTCCATGTAGGGTTTGGAGACAAGGAATAACTTGTGCGGGGATCAGCAGGTCAAATTGACAACGCTACTAATTAGGATGAAGTACCCGCCATTCAATATTGCCATCAGATTAATCCATGCTGTTAGATACGTCAAGGGGCGTCTCATTGAGCGCCCCCTGTGTATTGTAAGATACATTGGCAGGCAAGTCTGGAAGCTTGGTTGCAACACCCCCCTTGCCCCCTGCTCGTTGTCAGACACCAAGACCTGAGTCTGCAGAAGGTCTGGGAAGGTCTGCACAAACAACTTTTGTGTGGGGATGGCACAGCAGGGGCATAAGCAATTATGATGAAGTTTCTTGGTGTTTCCCTGGGAATCCTCAATTTGGTAGGTGTGGTTGTCATAGACGGCAGTTACCTCGAAGGGCCCTAGGTGGTTGGGTTCTAATTTGGCAGAATTGGGATTTAGGGTGTAGACGGGGTCACTTATGGCGTATCTAGCTTTGAGGTGTTTGTCCCTCCTGCAATCTGCTTGTGTTCAATCTCTCAGGCTTTGGCACACCATTGGTCTAGGGAGGGAGTTGACACTAAGGGGGGCTTGTCGGGAACATTGGACTGTAGTTTCCCCTGTTCAACCCCTGTCAGACTGTCAGGTGTTCCAAAGGCCAGGGTGCTAGGGCTGAACCCGGTGCCCCTGTTGATTCTTGCTTGCAGGATCAGTAGGGCAGTGGGAAGATGTTCAGTCCACGCAGTGTTAGGGTGCTCTTGTGAGAGCTTGGCAATCAGTTGAACCAGGGAGCCATTTAGTTGTTCCAAAAGTCTGTTGACTTGCAGATGGTAGGGGGTAGTGACTATATGCTAGAGCGCGTTCTTGATGCAGTATGCCTTCACAACGTGTCCAACAAGTTTGGGTGCGCCATCTGTGATGAGACCCTTGGGTTGCCCAAAGCAAGCCACAATTTCTTTGCCAATAAAGTGGGTAACAGTGTTGGCGGTGTGATTGGTTGTGGCCCAGGCCACTGGCCAACAAGTGAAGTAGTTGATAGCAGTGATAATATACTTCTTACCCAGTCTGTCTTTGGGAAGCAGTCCCACAATGTCAAGGGCCCACTGTTCAAAGGGTTCCATAGACTTGATGGGTAGGACAGACTTGGGAGGTGCAGGTTTGGACATATTCTTTTACACAACACACGCATCTCAAGGAGGTCCAAGATGACTTGGCGCATGTGCGGCCACCAGACCTTTTGTTTCATAATCTCAAAGAGGTTACGCCCTCTGATGTAACCCAAGGTTTGGTGGTAGTGCAAGATGGTGTCCCCTCGTTGTGTGGTGGGAATGTACATCGTCTTCTCACCTGTCTCTGCCCAGCGGCAGATGTTACCAGCATTGGTGATGAACTGACTTTTGTTGTCCTTCAGCTTGGAGATGGTGACCAATTTAAGGCCCTAATAGCGGGTTGCCTCAGGACGCAGGTAGAGCATGGGCCAATCTGGGTCCAAACTGTTGTCCCCAGTGATGGACGCTACGTAGAGTTGTGATAGAGTGTTGGCTGTGACAAGTTCCTTTCCAGGTTTATATTTGATGTTTAACTGATAGGGAGATAGACGCTCAACCCATCCTGATTGGTGGTGTGTCAAATGGGACTGCGTGTTGAAGTACTGGAGTGACTTGTGGTCCGTCAGAACGTGGGGTGGGAAGGTCGCACCTTCCAAGTAACAACACCACTTCTCAACACAGTGTACAATGGCTGCCAGCTCCTTGTTGTGGATGGGATAACATTGTTCTGAGTCAGTGAGCTTCCTGGATTCATATGCTACGGGGAGGAAGACGCCATCATCAGTTTCTACCCTTAGCACGCCCCCTATGGCCCTGTCAGAGGCTTCAGTCTCGAGTTTGTACTGTTGGTTTTGGTTTGGAAACTGCAGTACTGGTGATGTTGTGAGCCTTTGCTTCAACCTCTCAAAGGCTTGATCTCTGGCAGGGGTCTAATGGAAGCGCTGTTTGGTATTGAGGAGCTCAGTGAGAGGTTCAATTAGTTACCTGCAATTGGGGATGAATTTGCGTACATAGGCAACCATGCCCAAGAATGTCCGCACCTGGCCCACATCAGTGGGGGGTGGCATGCTAGTGATTGCCTTGATTTTGGCAGGGTTGGGCTTTATCCCTTGGGCAGAGATGGTGTGCCCAAGGAATAACAACTCTGACTTGAGAAACTCACATTTGGAGGGTTTAGCTTTTAGCTGGTTTTCCCAAAGGGTGTTGAGGACAGCACAGAGGTGTTGGAGGTGCGTGGTTTGATCTTGACTGAAGACAATAATGTTGTCAAGGTACACCACCACACACTTTCCAACCAATTCCTCAAAGGCTTTGTTCATCAACATGACAAAGATAGAGGGAGCGTTGGTCATTCCAAAGTTCATGACACGACACTCAAATGACCCGTAGCGTGTGCAGAAGGCAGTTTTTGCCTTATCCCCTGGTGCAATGCGGACCTGGTTGTACCCCGCAGTGAGATCAATCTTGCTAAAGACCTTTGCGCCTGCAAGTGTATCAAAAAGGTTGTCAATCAGCGTCAGGGGGTATTTATTTTTAACTGTCACCTCATTTAGGGCGCGGTAGTCTGTGACCAGGCAAAGGGACCCATCTTCTTGGCTACAAAGAAGCTTGCCGCCCCGTATGGAGAGAGAGAGAGGGGCAAATGAAGCCCTTATCAAGCGCATCCACAAGGTGCTGGCAGAGGGTTTCATCTTCCTTTTGGTGTGAGACAATATAATGGTTTGCTTTAGGTAACAATCCTTGAAGTTGTACAGCGTGCTGGATCTCCTGAGGTGGAGGTAGTTGTTTGAGTGTTTCACTGAATATGTCCTTGTACTCCTTGAGGAGTGCAGCTAGCACTAGTGGTGGTGATGTTGTTAAGGGAGAGACTGCAGGTGGTTCTGAACAGATAACTTTGACTGAACATTGATTAAAGTCTAGTCTCCCCCCTTGAAATCATATGAGCCTGTTTCTGTCATTCTGACAAACACAGTGTCATGTAGTAGTTTGTTCATTTTCATGGGGTAGATCTGGAACCCCACCCCGTTTCTATTGGGGGTGATGACAGAGGTATCCCAGTTGATGTAGGGGCGGTTATGCTGGAGCCAATTGAGGCCACCAATTACGTTGTGGCTGAGGTCTGCCATGATTGGCCCCGAGAGCTTAACCTGGATGTTTCCCATCCTTACGGAGAAGGGCACCGTCTCGTGGGTGATGGCAATTCTGCGGGAATCAGCTAAATGTACTGCTTTGAATCTGCTGGGTACTTGATCTAATTGCTGGGAGTCATCAAACGCCTGATCTACTATGGTGTGATCGGCCCCAGTATCTACCAGTAGCTTGTGGGTGTTCCCACGGAAACGGAAGGGATAGGACAAGTGTGTTACTTTATTTGAGGAGTGGGCGGCTTGCTACACGGGGTCATTGCTATGGACCTGAAAGACGTCCAGAGTTTCAACCTCGTGAAGATTGTAGTTGCGGAAGTTCTTTGCAGGCAAGGGCTGAGAGGACGGGTTGGTTGGGGTTGTAAGGCCTCTTGTTGCTACAACCCCCAGGCTTTTCCCTGGTCCTTGATTAGCGCTAGCTGGAGCTCCCCCCTTGCGGGGGCGTTTAGTTGCACTTTCTTGTTGACAAGGTTGGCAACAGCCCACTTGACCTTGGCCATTGTTAGGTGCAGGACGTGGTTGGGGCAGAGCATTGTTGGTGCGGCGGAAGCCCATCAAAGCCTGGTTATTGGCCTCTACAATGGCTTTATAGCAGTTGTCAATAGAGGTGCAGCGGCCGACAGGGACCCACTCGCAGATATGGGGTTTTAACCCATTAACAATGAGGGTGAGCAACATGGCATTCCCATCAGTCACTACTTTGGGGGCAGCAGCAAGGGCTTGTTGCCACACGGCGAGATACTTGGGGACAGAACCAGTCTGCTTGATGGCTAAGAGGGGAGTCCCCAAGATGATGGGAGAGAAGGTTTCACTATATCAGGACTTGGCGGCATCTTGAAATGTTGCCCAGGTGACGTCAAACTCCTGGCTGGCCCAGTTGGTGAACCACACTGTTGTGTTCTGAGGTGCGGCACAGACACACAATAGGGAATCCTAACCTTAGGATTGGATTTGTACTAAGTCTTGGTTAGATGACAGGGAAGGCACAAGTGTTTACCTTGCGGCACTGGATGAATAATCTCTACTAGTTGTGGCTAGAGAGAGGCGCGGAAGTACAGAAGACACAAAGACAAAAATGTGAATAGAACTTAATTTTATTGGTGAATATGGAAATGGAATATATAGTGGTTGGGAATACCACAAAACACTACCAGGACAGTAGGATCACTTGCCACAAGCATGAGTGGGGCAAGTGAGTTGCTGCAGAGTCAGGAAACCAAACAATCATATTTCCTGAAGCAGAAGCCAGTTCATTTTAAGAGTTGAAAGTAAAAGCGAGATATTTGTCTTCAAAATAGCCCAACAAAGGCAAAATCAAAACATGGTGAATACCATTATTCACAACACACACAGTGGCAGGCCCTGTAAGGTAGCCAGATGCAGTGGTGACCCACATGGACTCAGGGACCTGACAGATACAAAGGCGCGTTTTGGTGGACTGGAGCCAACTGATAATGTCAGCTCCTTTGACACCACCAGTGAAGGACTCTAGTTGGAGGTTGAGCATACATTGAGACAGGTCTGACTGTGGCAGGGTGATGCTAGCGTCATGCTGCCTGAGGCAGAGCCAATTATATACACTGGTGAGAACTAGCTGATCTTGATAGATGACATAACCTTTGGGGATGTCCCCCTTGGGGATTGGAAGGAACATCTCTTGTTGTGGAGTAGCCATGCAGCCCTTACTCTGTCCTTTCTTGGGGGGAATTTTGTTTTTAAGATAGGTCGTAAACCTACTTCTGCTACCACTGTTGCAACTGAACCAATGAGAGTTCAGTACTTGGAATTGGGGAAGACAACAGTCCAATAAGAAAGGACAGAATAATAAGAATAAGGTATTGTTCATTGTAGAATATTGTGATTAATATACTATATGGGGAAAGCCACAAGGGGGTGGCATAGTGTGAAGTTACATGTAAGGTTTGAGGCCAAGAAATAACTCGTGCGGGGATCAGCAGGTCAAATTGGCAACACTCCTAATTGGGATGAAGTACCCGCCATTTGATGCTGCCATCAGATTAATCCATAACGTTAGATACGTCAAGGGGCGGCTCATTGAGTGCCCCCTGTGTATTGTAAGATACATTAGCAGGCAAGGCTGGAAACTCGGTTGCAATACTAGTTTACTTCTTGCTAGTGGTTTTGGCCTTGGAAAATCCAACTCCTACAACCAATGGTACAACTCCCCCCAGATGACGCCCACCAGAAGGAATCCCTTGCCCATGGATGGTTCAAATATCCTTCTGGACATTGGGGACATAAATTTCACTATGGTCATTTATTCACTACTCCTCTTCCTGAACCTACTCTGGTTAGACCTTAAGCTTACTTTTATCTCTTGACATATTTGGTGGGTTACTATCTACTTGGTAGTTTCAGTTCTATGTTTAGATGATTTGCCTACCTAGGGCATCTTGTACATCTTGCAATAGTCACACTTCATATTGGCTCAGTAATTTCAGGTTTGGATGTGGGGGCTTTGGCCCATCAGCTAGGGAGCTTATTCCCATCCAAGTGAGTCCCTGACAAAACTAGGCAGAACTTGCCAATGCCTGGACAGGAAAAGATTGTTCCTGGATACAGCTTAATTGAGAATGATATCCAGGACACAGTGATCCTGAAAGCTATCTAAAGGATGGCTGCTCCATCTAAAAAGCCTTATATTAAACAATTAGTTAATACTATTGTCATTTTCCAGTTGCTGGGGCTTGTCCAGCTGTGGGTTGCACAACTCATGTGCACTGACTAATGTCATCTCCACTGCTCTCCAGAGACAAGTTCTTGAGTTCTGCTGTTCACATCTATATTAAATCCAGATTCCTACATTGATTTTTCATACTTTATTTCTTTGATCTAATCTTTTGTTTAATTTTCTTGTTTTTTCTTTGTATATTATTTTTAATTTTGTTAATTTATATCCATATGAAAGTCCAGTTGAGTTTTTAATAGTTAGGCTTATAATTCTAATTTAATTTGACAATTTTAATTGAATTTGATGTCTAATTGCAAATAATATAAATAGTGCATAACTATATAGATTCTATAATGAAAAACTAAAAATAAAATAGGAAGGCCAACTGTTTATTTATTTGGCTTTAGGGATGGGGAATGCAAATGAAAAATAATAGGCCTATTGACTAATTGCCCCTTCTGTTTATATTGTTTGAAATTCTTTGAGAAACCCTGCCCCCTTGTGAGGCCCAAAGTTATCCAAAAAAAGATTCTGGTGAACCCTGAGCTAGTGAGCCTGATTTGCTCATAAACCAATCAGAGAAATGTGATGAATGTCCCAATATTGTGGGAACCCTTGATCATTCGGTACAATTTAATGTTGAGGGGATCAATAAGGGGCACCATAGAGTAAGCCACAGCAAAAAGCAATATATCAAGATATATTATCATTGGTACCTTTGTTTCAGGGATCTTTTCCCTGACTACATTAATTATATGGATGGGGCTATGACCAAACAGAAGAAAAAACAACCAACAGTACTGTATTAGATATTAAGGATTTAACAGGTATTGAGCCACACAGGGATAAAACTTTAAGCCTTGAGTAAAGATCTAGTGTTAGTTCTAAGACTGAAATTAAATTTAGTTTACATTTTTATTTAAAATCAATCAATTTTTTACGCTTTCAAGTTTGGAAAGGTTAAAAGGAACAGAATTGTCACTTACTGCTTTCTCTTTGATTGGCTGCATCTCCAACCATTTTTGCTCTCAACCCAATCACTTAAACATAAGGCTTTGGAAAAACAATAACAATAACATCAGTTCAGAACTCCTCCTGATTGCCTGTATGACTGTCACCAGAGGTTCCTATCTCCTCTGTCTTCTCTGTTTCCTCTGGTCTTGAAGAATCATCTCCAATCAAGTTAAGAATGCCTGCTTCAATATCCTCTTCTTCTGGGTTCACTTAAGAAAACCAAGTTTACCACCCTCTTATACCCAGTGATCCCTTACTTTTATCCATCTTTTCATAAAAGTATTTATGTAGCCATTTTAGATACTAAAGATATTTTCTGGCAATAAAGCTTATTTCTCCAACACCATCTTCTTGCACTTGTACTTATATTGACACCCTTTAGAACCCTGAAAGTAATTTTATTCCTGTTATGGTGTCTAATTTTACTTCTGCTTATTGTCTTGGCCTTAGAAGGACCTACTCACATAACCAATTGGTAAGACTCTTCACCTGATGAGTCTTGCCAAGAGGAATCTCTGGCCCATGGTTGGTTCAAGTATCCCTCAGGTTATTGGAGAAGAAATTTTAATTTTGGTTGTACTACTCCTCTACCTCCCAACACTGATGTATTCTTGGTCAGACCTAATAGTTCCTTCTACCTTTTGATATAATTGGTAGGATACTATCTCTTAGGAAGATTAATCTCCATGATGAGTAGATTTGTCTTCCTAGGACAGTTTGGTAACTTGGCAATGGTTACTGTTCCCATTGAGTCTGTAATAGAAGGTTTCAATCTAGGGGCCCTTGCCCACAAGATTGGGAATGCATTCCCCTTCAAGTGGGTCCCAGATACTTTGGGCACATAGCAGTATGCATTGCGCGGGGATGATGCAAAGGGCAATTCACTGATGTAGTAGAATTTTACCACACCTTTGTCCTTTAGCACAGTATATGCCCTGGCATATTTATATCAGGTCACAATGTCCAATTAGATGTTGTATTTATATGAAGATACCCCAATTCTTTTCCAGAAAAGCCTCAATTCTCTGACCACACAATGATAAAATAGAATTGAGGCCTCAATTTAAAAAAGAATTTTATCATGGCCTGTGGATTTTCCAGTCCAATATGGCAACTTCCGGTGATCAATTGTATGATTGTCCAAATGTGTTCATTTTTTAGGATAGTCAGCTTGTGCTTGAGCTTCTCCATAGGGAGAAATTTTCCAGTTTTCATGAGTGTACTATACAGCTTATGTGCTTAGATTAACACCAAACCAGCAATTGTTGCCGCTGTCTTGTAGTCACAAGTTTCCAGGTAAGCTTATGAGGGCTTCACACTTGGGGTCTGGGATCACAATGGTCTTGGGTTTTTTGGCAGTGGGCAGCAACTCATCTGGTTATGCCACAACACACGGCATAGGCACCTGGATGTAGATGTAGTGATTTTTTGAGCACCTGCTGCCCTTTACAGTCTGATATCAATGTAGATTTTTGCTTTTGTCTTGCCCTCATACATAAATAATATAAGGCTTTTATGTGGTATCCCAAATAGGCTTTAAATTCTCTGTAAGTCTGACAGGGATAATATCTTGGCAGTACACAGGGGCATATACCAAGGGCACTCTCTCAGTAGGGGTGATGTTCACTATTCTGGTGATGGTGACTTTTGTGGCCTTTCTAGACAGCTTTAGAGATATGAGGTAAATTTTATATGTTCTTTAAGTCTGGATACCATGGTTTTGTTTCTGTGTCTGTGTGGCTTGAGTTTCACTTCCCAACTCAGAGCTACTCCCATCATCCACTCCCTGGGCTATAGCCAATCTGTTCTTTCACCTACAAGGGTGTTTATGTACTGGTGTACTCCTTTGGCTACTTGACTCTGCTGTTGTGGTGCATATTTTGATATAGAATAAAGCTCAAAGCAAACTAAATCTAAATTCCTTCAACCATATAGCTTATTTAATACAACTCTTGTTTGTTTATATGTGGTAACCCCAAGGCTTGTTGTTGTTATTGCCTATGCCACATTAGGGTTTGATTTCTATATATTTATTATTTTTGGCTGTAAATGAAACTTTTAGCTGGGTGCATTGGTATATTTGATTTTTTTGATATTTTTTTTATCAAAAACACACACTCAGAATATTATGTTCCAATTTTTATCTATAGCTTGTATACATATACTTAGATTTGCTGGTGACAGTGTGAGAAATTTACTGAGCTGATTTGATATTTGATGTATTTATTGTCTGTTTCAGTTGCTATGGGGGTTTATTGTTGGATCAAAATGTTCACTTCAGTGACTTGTTCAATTTTTCTCAAAACCATAGTAAGTGTAGCAGCTTTTTATTGTGGCTAAAATGAATTTTTGTGATTGGTAATGATGTTGTTAAGCCATAATAAGTTCATTCTTAGTTTGCATCTTTTCTTGTGTCTGGGCAATTTTGCCAAACGGTTCACATTTTCTGTGGAATGATTGGCTATTTATATCAAAAGAGTTAAATTTTGTTTGGCTACTGAACTGATTCTGTTCTGAACGGAACTATTTTTATCCCAACAGCTTGTAGAGCTACTTTATATAGATTTATGATTGACCTGAAAATAGCTTTTGAGATAGAGAGAAGGATTGAGGCTGTATAGGTCACTTTTGAATAGCTAAGATGTTTCTCAAAAATTTCTTTTGCATTTATGACAGAAAATTTAGGCCTAAAAAGGCTGGCTTGAATTCAAAGCTTTTTATGTTAACCTTTCATATTTTATGAAGGATGGTGAACTTTATTCCCCACCTTTGGCATCTAGAGAGGTTAAGGGGTACTCCAAAATAATTCATTGTAAAAATTTCTGCAAAGATGACAGAGAAATAAAGAGAGCATATGCTATTAAAGGATTAGTTGGACATGTCATGAAGTTGGAAACATTACAAAAACGTGTATTTCACACAGGGTAAACAGGCTTATAAAAACAACAATTATTTTCTAAATATAACCAAGAAATCAATTGTATCAGCCAAATTAGAGGAATTGCAATTATAGCTTTGGGCTACTGTTGCTCTCCCATGCAACTCATACATTTGATTCTTAGCTTATTAAAATAGAAAAAAGGGTTTTAGTAAAAAATACAGGTAATAAAAATAAGATTTATTATATGTATATTTACAATTTTAAAAATTCTTCAATGAAACTGTGGATTACGTTAATGTTAAAAAACATATACGTTTATGGATTAAATAAATATAAAGCAGTTAAAAGGCTTCGAAATGCTTAAACATGCGCCTTGGCTTGACCTAATAAACGACCCATATTTAGGAAGTATAGTCATTAGGCTTCTTGTGTCGAACAGAAATATAGGTTAGAACTGCTGTGTAAGCTAAATAGACTTTACATTAAAATACTATTTTATCGGGTATCATCTTTTGAGATCCATTCCAATAACATATACAATTTTTAGACAATGTGGAAGCTACGCTGTAAATTAACAATGCTGTATTATGTTGCTTCAATAAAGCGTGTAAAATAGATAGGATAGGCTCGAATTTCGATCTTTTATCAAAGACCCCACTCTCTCGATCAGCTAGTTTTTCTTGGATAACCCGGCTATGCTAGGATAGGAAAGAACAAGTGGAAAGAAAGAATTAAAAATAAAAGATATTTGATCAATTTAAAATAGTGTTTTGATTAACCTAAAGAATATGGGGAGTTATAAGGAAATATGGAGAATTACATGCAACTAGCATGTGTTACACATGGCTGATCTGTAACAGCGCTAACTTGAATTGTGGAGTTTGTAACCACCAATTTGGAAGTTATCAGCAATATACCACACTGGTTGGTCACACTAAAAGTAGCAAAAGAGAATCAAACCTGATAAGAGGAAATATTAAAACAATCTTGATCGGGGCTTTATAGTTGCTCAAGTACAACGCTGAGGATGCTTATTTTAGCACGGCTCTAATCTAGACTCACGTTGGATAAATAGATCTCATCTATGAATACAACATGACATGGAATCTGCGGTGGAACTGTAAAGTTCAACGGCTGATTTCAGATGATTGTAGCCAACTATATCAACCTTTCATGGACAAAACAAGGATTTAAAACTAAATGAAAATTATAGCGGGAGTTTGTCGATTGTGAGGAATTCTCCTGCAACAGATTTTGAATTTATAGATCGCTGAATGATATTCACATGTGCTCGACTATTCTTACGAAGTCACAACAGCATTTGATGGTTTGGATGAAACACAGCATAAAGCGGACAGGTACTGGCTCTTTTTGCAACTCTAATACTTAGTTGAACTATCTTGTTCCGTGGCTTAACTACTGGCGTTTCAGTCATGTTCATGTACTTGGAAGATAAAGTTTTGAATAACTGCTTGCTTTAAAATCTCCACGGAATAAACAATAAACTCTTAAACGATTCTCACTTTTCTCAAATGGCCATATTTAATACGAGTTAAGTAGCCTTGTTTTCCAACAACATGACAGAAGCCCCAATCAAAGAACACGTGCCAGGGGCGACATCAGGAGCTTATATCAAGAATGATATCGGAATTGAATTGTTTTACGAGGTTTGGGAGGTAATTTCATACCCTCTATCATTAAACTTATGTTATGTAGCCAACTAAATTCCCAAAAGCACATCTTCTTTTTGTCCACGGTCTTGGCGAACATATTTCTCGGTACAACCATGTTTTTTATCAGTTTTCCAAGGCTGGGATCAAAGTTCTCGCCTTCGATCAGGTTGGTTGTGGCGAAACTGGTCGAAAGGCTAAGGATGTTGGCGGGGCTATGGGTTTAAAGCGCATTCTCTTGGATATCTCCTTCATGATCGAGCAATTTTATCGGCCTGATATTCCTTTATTCCTAATGGGCCACTCTTTTGTAATTAATTGTTACTTTATAGATCTCATAGTTTAGGGTGGTGCTGCGATATTGAACTTTCTTGAACGTGGCTCGAAGAGAGAGTTGCTTTATGGTGCTATTGCCTCAGGTAACAGTTTTTGGGAAATGAAGTAACACTTAGCCCCATGCCTTGAGGTGTACAAGGATTCAATGCCTCCCAGGATACTCACGCATGTCTTAACTTTATTTTCCTTATATTTTCCCAGATTAAAAATTTCAGTTGAAATAGGTAAGAAAGGTAATTGATGACTTTTAATTTACGGTAGACAAATCACTGCTTTCCCGTAAAAAGTCGGTCGTCGAGCTCTTCAAAAAAGATCCTTATATTTTGAAGAAATGTTCTTTAGTCCAGCGTAAGTTTAATTTCTAAATTCTCTCTTACGTCTTAGTGCAGGATGTTCTGACTGGGTGCCAAAACCTTTTAAAAGAAGGCTACAAAAAGATATCCGTGCCTAGACTTTTGCTTGCGCACGGAACTGGCGACAGACTTGCTTCTTACGAAGCAACATCCTCCCTTGCAGCCAATCTTGCAAGGAATGGAATTATCAAACAACTGGACATGAAGACTTATGATGGACTTTATCATGAACGTAAGAGCACTTACATCCTTTAACTAAATATGCCCAGTTCATTTTGAGCCGGAAAGCGATGAGGTATTCAAGCCTTTTAATATTTCTTTTCTTACATTTAGGTCCTAGCCAATTACATCGAATGGATTTTTGATCAACTTCCAAAGGATTCCAGCCTACAACCCACCACAAAGTAACCAAGCCGTCTTGGATTATATAGCCAAGCAAAGTAATTACTTGAATTTATCACCAATTTGGATTAATACATGATTTTCTAAAATATTGATATCAAGGTGTTGAACTACACTTGTTATTTTCTTTATTTAATTCTATTGTTCAAAAGTATATGCTGTACCTTGCACATTGTGGGAAATATTGTAGCTGAGTGGACACAAGACACTTGTCTTGTGGCGAACAGTCGGCATTCAAACTGTCTTTATGTCGACTGTCAATTAATTTTATACCCAGGTCAACACATTAGAAAAGTCTAGATAAAGTTTTTTATCATGTAGCCTACCGGAAGTTGACACTTTTAACAAGCAAAACCTGTTTCTTAAACATTTTACTTAATAAAAATTAAGCTTCAAAATACCTTTTAAGGTAATATGATCATGTAGAATCCAAGAATATAATAAAAATAATGCAAAGCTATCTTAAAATATAAGAAAAATCCACTTCAAAAATAATTTACTAGCAAATTAACTGTTTTTACTATAAAATTATTTTATTTTCATATAAAAAGTTTATGAATTATATTTCAAAGAAAGCTTGATAAAAATAAAAAAAATTAAATAAAGAAACTAAAGGTAAACACTTATTTTAAGAATAATTGATAAAATAGCAACCCAAAATTACATATACTTTAGTACTAAAACACTGATTTAAGCTAGATAACCCAGGCTCTAGCATAAAAATCTTTTATAAAAACTATGAATTCTTTCTAATTTTTTATTTAAAGTATCTTACTAAATAATACTATTGGTTTTTTAGATTTAAATTATAAAAAATATCATAAAGAGCCAAACATGTTTATTATAAACCAACTTAGAGGTTTGTTGCAAGAAAGTACAGTGGTAATCTTGCTTATCTGCTCCCCGAGCTCAGATAGCTTGTACTTATTCTTGACAGCTGACTTGATCTGTTCTTTATAAATTCTAGCCTTACACTGTCTTCTCCTCTTTAGAGCCCTTACTTCCATATCCCAAAGGAAGGAGACAGTCTTCCCATGTTCAGCCTTAAGGTGCCCAAAAAAGGTGTTGTATCTGGGATTCACCCCAAAGGAGGACTTTAGATGTTTATGCCAGTTTTCAAGGCACAATGTTGTCTTCATTTCATCCTTGATAACAGCATGATAGCAATCCCAGCTTGCCTTTCCTGTTGGCTTGCCCCTGCAGCTGACTGCCTTGCACCCCACCCATTGTGGCTCATAGTAGTCAAAGAAAGATTGTAACTCAGTTTCATGACTCAAGGCATGAGGGTCATTACAGAAAAGCTCAAATCCTTGGCCAACATGCTCAGGCTAAATAAATGCAAGAGCAACAAACTTTTGGATCAGAAACTTTCATTTACTAGTTGTATCTTGTTGTGTGAAAGAGCTGAGGAGGGTCTTGCCCTTAAGGCGTCTATTGATAGCCTGTCAGTAATAAAAGAAACACCTTTATACCTTACCATTAAAGGTTTTTACAAAGGCATTGTATTGGAATGTCTCATAATCCATGATAATTATTTTTGGGCCAAGGTCTCTATTGTGTTCCTTTTCCTCAGCAGCTAGGGTGACTTCATCTTTATCAGCATCATCAGGATTGGCTCTTGTTGACAGACCAAGATTTTTTCCAGTCTTGGTGGGAATAGCTTTATGCACCTCCTTTAGAATCTTGAATGTTCTCAGGTAAATTTCCTCTGAGGCTCCAGTAAGAAGAAAACATGCAAAGAAGAGGGCTTTATCATCAAGCTGAGCATGCACTACCCACAGCTGATAGAATAACTTAGGACATGTTACAAATGTTCCATCACAGAGCCAAGTCTTGTTGGCACACAGTTGCTCTTGATGCTTATAGGTGGCATATCATATGATCCTTTCTTTTGCACCAGGTCCATCATTGTGAAAAATGAACTGTTCATTGTCTTGGGTCATCTGCAACTAAGGAGTAAGGACCAGGTCTTTTAGTTGGGTTGCACTTTTTCCAATTGGGTTTAGCTCTGTCATAATTGGCATCATTGCTTGGTCTAAATTCCCAACAGGGACAAATTTACTATTCTCTTTGTTCAAGTGTTTGGTAGCCTTTACTGCCAGGTGAGTTGCTTTAATGTCTTTTGATACTGGGACCATTTGGAATAGGTACCATTTGAGCAGCTTCTCACTCAAAGTGGTGGGAGGCATGCAGGTATGTTCCCCCTTTTTCAAGGTAACTTTGTCTCAATCTTAGGTGTTTAGACGTGCTGGGCAGCTTCTGTCTTCACATGTGTAATGTTTGCTCTTACTTCCTTCCTTCTGATTATTACAGTTAAACAAATAGCCATCACTGATCATACTTGGGCCACCTTTGACTGACATCAATGGAATAAAATCTGGGAATCTCTTTGGGATCCTGAAGGAGCCCTTAGCATTGCACATATTGTGGGCTTTTAGTGCATCTCATGGCCTAGGAGGAGCGTGTTGAAAGCCAGGAAAGTACTCATGTTGCTCATCATATTTATGTTCACCAGGAGAGGGCTCAGGAGAGGAATTGAAGCTTGTCTTTCTTTTCTTTTTGTTGATGGGATTTTTATCTTCCTCAAACTCATACCAGCTATAGGAGGTGAAACCATCATCAGAGTCCTTCTCAGAAGCTGAAGGTGTGGGGTTTTCTTTTTGCTATCTTTTTTAAGCTGTTTCTTAAGCACTTTTTTGAATAAGAAGCTAAAGTCTTAACAGTGTCCTTGATAGTTTTTTATTGGGCTTTTTCTTATTAGGCTGGGGGTTCTTTGATTTATCCTATAAAGAAAAGGGGATTAGAGAAATAACTGTGAGTAAAGTATAGAAAAATGAAGGTTAAAGCTGAAAATATAGAAAGTTGTTTAGAGTCATTATATAAATTATTCAAAAAACCTTCAATGTTATTAATATATGCAGTAATGAGGCTTTTTATTAATAAAAAGTTGTAAAAAACTACATTTAAATGTTTAGTGTTGACATTTTAAGTGTTGACATATATTAAAATTTTGATTTTAGACAGTTGGCCTAAAATATTGTCTTAATTCTGACAATTTGGCTTGTAGACAGTAAGCATTATTAGGGTAAATCACTATTTAAAAACATATAAATCTTAATTAAATTAAGATCAGGTTCAAAATCTAGACTTAAAATAGGGTATTTGGTGTTTGGGCTATAATAAAGTTATATTACTATAACTTTTAAAAACTAAGTACTACACTTTGTAATAAGTAGTTTCATTATTATTATATGACGTTTTGGGGTTCTAAACTTACCATTCTGTAAGTTGAAATTGTTAATTTGTGTCTTTTGCTTATTAGATTAGTGAAGGTGACAACTTTGACGGAGTCGGCCTTCTTTTATACTGTAAATTCAGAACCTAAACATAAAAATGCGGGATTGTTAAATCCTTGGTCCAAATTTTGAATCACTTTTGCGGGCAATCAGCTGAGTGAAAAGCAAAATATTAAATAAAATCAATCATTTAATTTGACTTTTTTGATTTATTTAAATTGGCAAATTTTGATTCTCTTGAGCAGATAACTCAACTAACAAAAGACAAAACTCAGCAAACAAATGTGGGATACATGAATCAGAAATACAGGATTCTAATGTACAATTTGAGATTTCCTGTATGTCAAACAAATCATAGACATCATGTAAAAATTAACAAATCTGAAATTGCTGGATTGTCAAATCCAAGAACCAAGTTTCAAATCATAATTGCAAGGAATTTGAAACAAATATAATTTATGGGTGTCTCAAAAAGGATTCTAAAGGATCTAGAGTGGATTTGTGCTAATTCTTTTAGGAATCATAGGCATTCTCAAAAATCACCCTATTCCATTTTAGGGCGGCTAAAATTTAGATCCTACTATTCACAAAATTAACATATTTAACAATAAAATTGACTAAAAATACACTCCTCTTTTTGAGTTTAAAATTTTTTAATAAAAAGTTATTATGTCTTCTTTCAACTACAACCAAGTCAACAAGCTGTTCCCTGGCCTCGACAAAATCATGCCGGGGTACTCTGAATCTTCTAATAGTGAAGATTCCCTCTATGGCCACCCCAACCCGCAGGCTCCTCTGCAAGCACTACCCAGGAGTGTGTTCTTTCTCCCGCGTCCTCAAGCATGGCCCTGTTTGCCCATCACACACAGGCAGCTGCTAATCCAAATCATATAGCACACTAGCATCTGTAATTGACCAAGTGAGCCATGGGGCCACCAATGGAAGCCAGAATCCAGAAACAGCCAATCAAATGGCACTGTCTGGTTCTCAAGGCAGACACACTCCGCCTCTAGCCAATCAGCCTGCGAGACGCAGAAGAAAATTAATCACTCCAGAGATTGTTCTTGAAATGCTTGAAAAGCAAGGGATGCTTATGTACATTGGGGAAATTGTGGCCACAATGGGTTTTGCAAAGCCCACTGTGGCTGCAACCCTGCAAGCCCACGCCAACTGTGGCCCCCTACCAAGAAAACCCTGACTGGTGCCCGTACTTCAACCAAAGGTGACACAGCCCATCCCCTTATGATGGCCATTATGGAACATGACCCGCGGATGCCCCTGGTCCAGTTACGTCTCCAGCTGAGACTCCACAGCATCTTCACTAACAAAAGAACAGTGAATTTGTGGATGCACAGAGTTGTGGTTGCCGCCAGAATCCTATCCAATCAGGTTCCTGGTGGCCCCAGTTTGGTATATACCAACCTATAAAATTTGATCATCATCAATTTTATTAAAGGGAGGGCAATGAGGATCTGTAATGACGTCATCTTCCTATCATATGCTAAGATCTCTGCAAGTATCCAAGACTATGGAGAGAAGCATATCCAGTCTGACGTGTACAAGCGTGGCCCAATCTTGCATTGTTTTGTCAGGGTTTTATTGGCAGTTTCCCCATTGGGTGTCTATTATTACTTGGCAATATCAAACACCGCAGATGGGTATGCCTACCAGACAGAGCTCAAGGCCATGCTGGAGGAGTGGGCTACCCAAAACGCAGCATACACAGTTGTAATGAGTGCTGAGATGAGGCAGCAGGAATGGGCAACCCAAGAAATCAGGTCTGCAGGGCATACCTGTTGATCCTACCCCATCAACCATGCAACATGTATCTTGCAGATGTATGTCTCTATAATTTTGGTTCTGCTCTCAGGCGCTTAAAGCCTGCCACCTACAATGAACTGTGTACCCAAATTGATAAGGGTTATGAGCTTTTACCGGCTGTGTTTGTCCAAGACTTATCAGATCTTGTCATTTTCTATGAAAGTGATAGTGATAAGTCAGAAAGGACTCCTGTCTCCCCCCATGCCAGTTCATCTGTTTTTGTCAAGCCAGTATACATGACAGAAGAAGAATTCAAGCAATTGAAGCAAACTGCTCTTGCTGCCCCTTCCCAGACAACAAACCCTGCCTTCCCAATCCCCCCCCATCAAGCCACCTGTGTTCTAACCCTGAGTCCCAAGCCACTACCAATCCCCCTACTATCTCTGATGCCGTCCCTTTCACAGGCACAGATGAAGGCAATGTTCATTCCCCCATTCCCTCTCCTTCCTGTCCTTTGATTAGTAAATAAATCTTTTCTTTGTGACAACTTATTAAAGTCAATATTAAATCTTCCAATTAATAATTAATAATATTTTTTTACATTATCAACATTTCTCATAATTAATACAATGTTGTACATTTTTTGAATAACTTAAAATTATCAGCATACATATTTTTCATTATCATTAATAAATTGAAGACCATAAAGGTAAATATTGCATTGGAATATTGCAATTAGATGTCAACTATTGCCATTTTGATATTATGTGCATAACCAATTCATTTTTTTAATAAAATTCATTGTAAACTTGGCCTTTTTCATTGTAATTTATTGAAATGGACTGTGTTTATATTAGAGAGCCATTAACACTTAGTATGAATATTGATACATAGTGCATTTTACAGCCTGTATATTTACCTATTGGTAACAATTCTTAAAGCTTTTTTAGTTGGATTTTGCGAGGTAATAATAATTTAATGTGTTAATAAATTACTGTTTATTGTCATTAATTGGCTAATTTTCTTTTCTATGACATTTGTGCATTTTCTGATATTTACACACTATTATCCAATTGGTTAGTTTTGCATCCAATTGGATACTAGTGCGTAAATATCAGAAAATGCAAAATTGCCACAGCAAAGAAAATCAGCCAATTAAAGGTAATAAACAGTGATTTATTAACACATTATATTATTATTACCTTGCAAAATCCAACTAAAAAGTTTACAGAATTACTGCCAATTGGTAAATATAAGGCTTTAAAATGCACTATGTATCAATATTTGTACTGAGCGTTAATGGCTCTCTAATATAAACACTATCAATTTAAATAAATTACAATGAAAAAGGCCAAGTTTACAATTGCTTTTATTAAACAAAATGCATTGAGTTATGCACATAATATCAAAATATCAAGAATTGACGTCTAATTGCTATATTCTAATGCAATATTTACATTTATTGTCTTTAATTTTGTAATGATGATGAAAAATACTCATGTGTTGAGGTTAGTACTATACAGACCAGTTTTCTGATGTAATTCAAAAATGTCAAATATCTATAACTTAATAAACAAATTAGAGTCAGCCCTCCAAAAGGTTGTTGAGCTTGAATACAACATAAGGAAAATCATGGTAAATCATTTGGGAAATGAGGGAAGAGCCTTGGTCCAGCAAAATGAAACTGCAAAAAATAGCCTGGGAATAATGGTCAACAAAGAACACAAAGAAATATTTTTAAATCTTCAAAAGGAAATAATCAAGTGGTTAGATGTCAAAAGTGAAAATTATAACTTGTGGGAATTTGAAAAAACCAATAGAAATATAAACTCAAATAATCAAACTAATTGAAGGAAATGAAATCCCACATGAAATAAACACAAATGAAGAGGAAACCTACCAAATGGAAACAGATGAAAACAAAACTCAGTCAAGAAGCAGGAGCGCTTCAAGAAATACAGAAAATTTATCAGCTGAAAACCAAGAAGAAACACAAGTTACAAGAAAGATAAGAAAAATTAAGCCTAAGAAAATTAATGAAGAGCAGCCAACACTCATGAAGTTTGCTGAGGTGGCGCCTGTGTCTGAGGGGGCCGCAGGGGAAACAATTAGTAAGTCTTTTTATGTTTTACTTATATTCATTTTAGTTATCACTAGAAATGGGGACAAGGCTGCAGAAGTGGCGGCTTTTATGCTGAGTTGGTTATACAGGGGTTACCAGTCACTGGTAGCCCTTGTAAAACAAATAAATAAAAACCAAATAAATGTTGCAACTTCTTTGATTACTCCCTCTTGGGGAATTAACACCCCAAGTAAATCACCAAGCAGCTCACCAAGTGGTTCACCGCCCATTCAATAAACTGGTGGCACCATTACTAGTTAAACATCTATGACAAGGATCACTCAATCCAAGTCCTAAAAAGAACACAACTTGATTAAGCCTTGTGACTCAAAAGGAACATTACTCAGATAAGCCCCATGACCTCCATGACATACATAGACAACAAGTGGCTTATCATAATACTATATAATATCCTAGATTATATCCAATAAAATATCATTCTCTTCTTAATCTTCCCCTTTATTTTGTTTATTATACTTCCCAGAAGTATAAAATTGATATAAATAAAATAATTTGACAGAATATGATTAAGTTTTCCAATATCAAAGCTAAAGATAGGGAATATTTACCACTCACGGGGTGCTTGCTGTGGTTAAGGGAAGCATACAAAATAGGATCAAATATCAACTTCAAAGAGATGAATGAAATTTGCGGGGATGTCAAGCTAAACTTTGATGAATATATCTATGAAAGTATTCAACAATTCAAATTTTCAAACATCAACAAATATGAAAAAACTTAATAAAAACTGACTTTCAAATAGGAACTGAATATCTAAAAACTGAAATTTTTAATGAAGTATTCAAGGCATTGTTAAATAAAGTTGGGGATGCAGTCCTTGTGAACACATTTTAACCTTTATTTATTTTGTTTGCAAAGCATGGGGGATGATACAAGTTGGGCACCCCCTGGAACCCTCTTTGAATTCAATCAAACTTCCTATATCAATAGATTGGTTCAAGTATTCAAACTTTGTGCATTTTCTTGGAAAAATACACCTTGCAAAGAATTCATGTTGCGGTATACCTGGGAATCCTCCTTCACTGCATATTAAAAACCAACGTCAAAAAGTTGGAGGATGTACCTATTCAAATAGACATATGCCGCTTAGCACTCAAACGCCAGAAGACACCGCAGGGGTATAGAACAGTTGAGCATGTCCTGTATGACTCCTTTGCATTGGCAACGTTGTATGGGTACTATGTGTCCCCTGAAAAAAACCTATTAATTGATTTGCTCACCCGGCTTCCTTTTATCAAACGTTCAACAACCCTCGGGGTACAGGGTGCCACCCCTCTAGCAATTGCATCCAGGGTTGTCCACCACATACAGAAGAGTACGTGGATACAATTGGTTGCTCTAGCCAAAAATTTAATTTAGGGGTATAATTCCCTGGAATAATTGCATTCCCCTTTGCAATTAGCATCCCCTTAATAAATATTTTCCCTTGCAACTTAAATTTTATTTTTTAAAAAAATTTATTTTAATATTAAATATTTTCACTAAAATATGTAATATTAAAATTTTAATAGTAAAATTTTAATTTTAAATATTTAAATATTAAAATTTTAGTATCTAAAAGTTAGTATTAAAATTTTATTATTACATATTTCAAACTTTAAAATTTTTAATATATAACATTTCAATATTGAACTAATCATAATTAAATAAAAATAGTTAAATTTCCAGATATTTTAAACTTTAATAGATTAATTTTAAGATTTATAATTATAATTTTACTTTTAATATTTTTTATTTTAAATTTCAGTAGGTAAATTATAATATTAATATATCTAAATATATTAAAAGACATTAGTTATAGTTGCAACCACATCAAATAATAAAAATAAGTTAAAAATGTTTTTATTTACTAGCTCATTGAGTACGGGTTCATTTATTACATATACAAAAACGACAAGAATTGAATTTATCCGCATCATGCAGCCTGCTCCACTTATATTCTAAACAAGTGATTGTTTAGAACTTGAATTACCTTTCCCTTATAGTATGATTTGATATATATATTTGATATGGTTGACCTGTGTCCTAAGTACTAATTAGTAAGTGATACATAAAAATCATTGGTGGTTGTGTCATGTGGCTATAGTGGCACTGATTTAATAAGGATCAGATGATGACCTGCAAGGTCCAATTTGTGGCTTAAAAAAGCTAGAGTACCAACAAGGATTCACAATTATTTAAATAAAATTAATCTATTTATATCTTTTTTATTTATTTGTTAGCGCAACAGTCAATATAATATTCTCTGCATTATAATAAAAATATATTGCTCATACCTAGTATAATTAATTTTACTTACCTTTTCTACATACTCTTATATGTCTATAATACAATCAAATGTCACATCATTATATATAAATAATAATTTTTGAGTCCTACTAAAAACAAAATAAATAAAAATAAAAACAAATAAAACCCAGAGCGCCCATTTATCTGATTGGCTTGGAGGCCAGGGCTTTGGGGAGGAAGGATTCTGAGTGCTTGTAAAAAGCTGCCACCACATTGGGTGGCAATTCAAATTGACTGAACTCAATAATATTGAATAGATCCTCAGTGTCCTGAGGAAGGTTTTGCTTCACCTTATTCTTGATCTAACCAAACACCTCCTTGGTTGGGTTCAGAAATGGATAATAGGGCAAAAGGAAGAGGAGTCTCATTGGACAGTCTTCAAGGCATTGGCTGGCAAAATAGCTGTTTTTGTCAATGGGGGGAACTCAGACACAACCAGATCCACTTTGTGGAGCCCAACACTATCCAACACAACAATGTTGGTTGTACTGCAGTAATTGATCCAGATATTCTCCTTAACAGTTCATAGGAAATCAAGAAATGTCCTGCTATTATGGGAACCCTTGATCATCTGATACTGGTCTAACCCGCGAGGACCAAGAAGCGCTATCATGGAATAGGTCTGGGAACAGACAGCTGCACAATGGGCTACATCATCCTTGGACCCCTTCTCAACCCACCCATGCCTAGACCTGAGTGAGGAGGAAAACAACAATTTGTTGATGTAGAAGAACTGGACATTCCCAGACTCCTTTAGTGCTAGATATGTTGGTATATGTGAGAGAGGGGGGCTAAACTAACTAAGTTTGGCTCCCATTCCAGAGGAACAAGCCACCAGGATGCCATCCAGTGAAGGACTGGGATGGCCGCTGGGAGGGGGGACCACAGGGAGGACACCAGGGACATCTGAGGAAAGTAGGAGTTCAAACCCATTAGTATCAGGCCTGTGAGCAACCAAGGGGTGCGGGTGGGGGCGGGAGATGACACCTTGTAGGGCCCGAGGAGTACAGAATGGCTGTGGGCTACGCTGAGGAGGAGGGGCACGGGAGGCACAGCTTCTTCAGAAACAGATGAAGTATGGTCTGCAGTGTCCAAGTCCAAGTCATCGCATGTCAGGCTCTTGACCACAGCCTCTCCAGAAAAGAGAAGTCTGCTGGGGAGATCCCAGAGACTAGAAGGATCTCTACCCACAAGACGGGCAGACAAAGAGATCTTACCCCAAAGGTCAGGTGAGGTAGTCCACAGAAGCAGCAAGAAAGGCGCCAGGGAAAACACTACAAATTTAAGGGCTGGGAGTATCATAGGATTGATCACCACAAAATTTGGGGCTGGTTGGTAGGATTTTCTGACAAAAAACAGTAGGGAAATGTCCAGGTAGGGCAGTCTTAACAGAATGCTGAGAAGGAGCAGCAGAGTGGGTTTGGAAGGCTTTACTGTGATTGTGAAAGCCTTGGGAGCAACGGCAAGCGAGAGTGAGAACAAAAACAACGGTTTTAGAGGAAAATTCAAAATAATAATAGAAATTCAAGAAAAATCAATTGAAAACTCGAAGTTTGAACTTGATTTTTGAAAGCAAAAGCGGGAAAGACAACAACTAGGTAAAGCAATACTAATCTGGGGGTACAGGAGAGAAGCCAGGTTTGAAACCGGTTAACACAAGGTAAGCTTCTGACAATAACTAACACTTTAATCCTTAGGACTGCAAGGACACAAATCTGGGTCCAAACAGTAATGGGAACAAATACAAAGTTTGCAAAGGACTCCAAAACTTTAATAATTTGAAAAATAGACAAGCAGGGGAATTGAAGTCCCCTTGCTTGCATAAAAGGAATGGGCTGCAATAAAATGTGTCACATGACAGTGGAACTGCATCCAATTGGCTGGAGGCAAAATTTTGCTAGGCAGGGGCAGGGGGACTTGAGGGTTTCATTCCAACTTCCGCGGTGAGATCTGATTGGCTGGGAGGGGCACTGGTCATTTGGAATTCACTTGAGTTATTTAGTGTCAATGTGGTGACCTCTGATTGGCTAGCTCTAATGGTTTTTAGAAGTGGGCAATACCAAGCTAATAAGTAGTCTAAATTAACCAGTGTTTCTTCCCAGGAGGGAGCAACCAAAGGCAGAGGTTCCGCAGGGTAGGCCAGCACAAACCTCTCATCTACTGTGTGAGCTAAATCATTTAAAGAATTAAGGGATTTGGCAGGCGTTTTAGAACCTTTCTTGGTACAACAAGGGAAAATTGAGCGATCCAAAGCCAGAGGTGGCAGTGAATTTACAGTATAAATGCGTCAATCCTCAATGGTCTTCTCATTGTTTCTGTTGTATGGCAAAACTCCCAGTACTTTCCAGGAGAAGCCCAAATCAACCATTGCTTTGTAAACAAGGGTTTTAGAAACAGAAAGCCCAAACTCAGTGGCAAGCATTGATTGGACAGCAAGTGAGTCCAGGTGCCAATCCTTGGTAACCCACTGTTTTATTGCGTCAATATGCACAGTCTGCAAGAGTTTGGACTGCTGTTTAGCCTTGGCAGATTTTGTAATTTGCCCAGTGTTGCCATACTTGGTGTTGATGTTGGCAATGTATCTGGCTGTGACACCAAATTAGGACGCAATATCCCAAACTGTCATTTCCCTGTTCAAGTAGTTGAGGAGAGCTTCACACTCACTATCTGTCAACCAACACTGGCCCTTGGCATGTACCCCGGCATCCTGGCTAGCAGGCTCAGCACAGGGGATGGGGACCTTTGTGTAGAAGGTGGGATCACGCTTGGTTGAGCTGGTGCTGTCAATGGTGGCATACAATACAGGCACAGATGGCTCTTTGGTGGTGGTCAATGGCTCATATGACGTATCAAAGACGCAGGGGCAGGAAGTAGCAACTCTTGGATCAAGAGTGTGGGGCCAGGTGATAACTGGATACACAGTGGAGGTGTATGTAACCTCATTATTCCCAATGACCTTTATATAGGAGACTGTGGTTGCAGGCCTTGAGAGCAGCTTCTGTCTTGGATTGAGGCTGGTTGATTGGGCTTGTGATGTAGGAGGTGGTTGACTGGCAATGACGCCTTGGGAGGCCTGTGTGTTGGCATGACTCCCCTTGAGTTGGGTTCTGGGTCTGTTCTTGGACCCTCTGGGACGCCCTTGTGGAAGGGCTGCCCTGTAGGCTGGTGCAGGAGTGGGTTGAGAATGCAATTGACAGTCCATAAAAATAAAATAAAAAATATATTTTAGATTAAATATGTATTTATTTGGATTTATTGGTTTTTTTGTGAGTAGTTGTTTTCTCTTGATTTAGCCTTGAATAGTAGCAGATTTTCTATATCTGTGATTTGAAGTATATAATATTGTATCCTTTCCAGTTTTGGATGATTTTAAAGTTTAATCACTTTTTATGTCTAAACATGGTTATCAAGATTGAATTTTTCATTTGATTTTATCCAGAGTGGAGCTTCCTGATTTGGGTTGGTGTTTCCTGGTATGCTTACTGTATATTAAATTTGGATTCCAGTTCCTGTTATTAATATCTGAGTTTACTAGTGCCATTCAAAAGTGATTTGAAATTTGGTTCATGAATTTGACTATCCTGCATTTCAAAAAACATAGTAAACTTAATTAAAATGGTTGATGGATTTGAACGCTTCAAATTCTGATTCCAGTTAATTCATTTTGTCCATTGGAAATATGCAGTTTGACTTGAACTATGCAAAGTGTCTATGAGTTCCCGCATTTTCAAATATTCAAATAAATACTCAAATAATTCAATTTAATAAAAAAAGGCCATCCTGCAAAAGTGATTTGAAATTTGGACCAAGGATTTGACAATCCCGCATTTTTATGTTTAGGTTCTTAATTTACAGTAGTGGTGCTGCTATTAAATCTTGCTTAAATTATGTCATTGTGGTTGCTTAACACATTCCCCTTGTCCCACTTTTGCTTTTGTGTTGGGTTTCCTTTGTGTTGACTTAAAATGATACTATATAAATCCTAATTTTAACCTATACAATCTATCTTAATCCAATGCTTAAGGGTTAACCGGAACACATCCAGTGGTTTCAAAGCTATAGTAAACCACTAATATAATATACAACAAAGCTTGAAATTTTTACCCACTATATCTAAAAGGACTATAAAACAAAGGGCCAAACATAAATAAAAATAACTTATTATAGTGAAGATATTCTGGATTCAATGGATTTTTATTAAGAAATATTATAAACTGTTATTTTATGTTGACATTGTGTAGATTCATTGTTGAAGTTGGACTTAAACTAAAAAATTAAAATTTGGTATTTTTAATAGTGATTTTTCTCTTATTTTGTAATGAAAATTAAGTCTATTCTTAGTTAGTGTCAACATTGGCTTTGTTTTATCATTGATTATCAATTCTGACTATGGAATGCAATATAAAAAATTGGTTTATTTAGAACACAGCTAGTAGGCTTTGGCCTAAGTGCCAAATTAGAGTCAACTTTCTGCATGTCAACAATTTGTCAACATGCAGACAGTTTGAATGCTGACTGTTCCCATCTTGTGTACATAGGTATGTGAAGACATGGTTAATACCACATATGAAGGAAAATATGGGATATAGGATATAGTAGTTTTACATCTATTATATAATTGACCTTCCATTTGATTAGGACAACCTTGTTCTGAAAAGACTTACCCACTTATTTCAATACTGGACTATATACTCTCTAATTACCAATAATAAGGAAAATATTAATGCCTTCTAAGAACTTCTAGCACACCCTAATTCAAGCTGCTCAAATTCTGAGTACATCACCTTTAACTTCCTGATATGGATTTATTTGCTATTCATCACCTAGCACTGATGACCCCATGCTAGCTTGATAAAGCAATCAATTATTCAGGGCCAATGACAACTTCTTGCTAGTAGTAGGGTTTTAAATGGGTTTTCATGTGTTTGGGGGTTATTTGATTAATAAAAATCAAAAGTTAGGCACCCTCCAGCGCCTGATAGGATTGATTGGTACACTTGTGGACTAGAGATTGACTTATCTTACTCTGAAAATTCCACAATTAAGTCTCACAGTTACATATCAATCTAATCTTATAGTAATGTCAAAACCGCAGGCTTGACCTGCCAGCAAGGTTTCAACCAAGCGGGTTTGTGACCCGCAATCTGATTACCTGGCCACTCAAAGCCAAACCCGGAAGTTAACTCAGATTACCAAATCAATCAACATGAACAAATGATGATCCCTCACAGTGGATACCTCAATTTGGCGCTTGACTCATTAGCAGGATCAAGCCATCCCCTCTTTCATCCAGCCGTGTGATCACCAATCATGTTCCTTCTATCCATTGATTCACAATAGCTATATAATCACTATCTCATAATAAAGATTATCATCAATCCTCTAAATATTTTCCCCTTGTAACTTTGCTAAAACAGCACAGTTACAACAGTAATTAATTTTATGGGACCAGCATAGCCAATTAATGATAGAGTATATCATTGGTGTTTCATATACCTGATCAATATTCCCTGCATTCTCCCCCACTTGATCAGATCATGTTTTCTTCTTCTAATAGATCTCACTAGAAACCAAAAATCTTTGTGCTCCTTATACAATGAGCTTATAAAATTTTTAAGTGCTAATGAACATAAGGGCTATCATAATATTCCAAACATCATTTAGGTATCTCTTTTGAACCACCTCAAGGATAGTGGGGAGTAACTTTGAGATCTTGGCTGCACTATCACTTTTTCTGGCTCTAATATGGTTCTGAGTCTACTCTATTTACTAATAATCACTGATCTTGATTCTCTGTTTAAAGAAGCTCATTCTGCTTCTTCAGCTTCAAAATAACAGGGGAGCCCTAGCAAGTTTCCCGACAAGTTCCATGAGAAAGGCTCAACTTCTTCTACTATGTATTTTACAACTTCATATGCCCTTTTCAGTGGCCAAAGGTATTCATAGGACGCCTGACCAATTATGCTTCCCTTTTTACCAAGTTTTTATCTTTCACCACAAAAACCAATACAAAGTTTTATAAAACTAAGCCATTCTAATTAGAGCATATTGGCACACATTTTGCCATTAAGTTATACCCCTATTGTTACAAGGCAAATCAGCTTACCTGAGGTAGCACAGAAGCTATGGTCAGCCAATAGTGATCCCAGAGTTATCTTTGCTCCCCATTTCTATATGCTATATTCCAGAATGAATCATCTAAGCATAAACCCACCTATATTAAGGGCTAAAAACTATTGCATGATTTTCCACTTGCTTTATTGTGTTTATTTAATTATACCATCAAGCTTAAATATTTACGCCTAAAAAGCCGTGGTCAAGCCCTATTATATTTGCGCACAAAGCTTGGCCTTCACTTCTTTAAAAATATAATCTTAGCTGAACAAAGCCACTCTTTCATATTTAGTAAGCTGCATGAAACGGGTTGTTTTTGCGCCCCAATAATCATTTCTATACCACTACTATCCTGCCTCCTTATGGAAATTCTCACAGATAGTGCCGCCTCCAGCCTTGCAGAAATTGCACACCCTTCCTATATAACCCCCCACTTACTAAATAAAATAGTGGGTTTCTCTTATCATTCCCTTTGCTGTGCTTGGTTCTTGGGGACAGCATCCAAGAGAACACAGCAGGAAACCTTTATTACAAAAGGTTTGAGGTTTGAAGCTAGCCTTGGGTTAGCCTTCAGGGCAAAATTACGGGGACATGCCTCAATTTCATGGAAAAAAAATAAGTAATTCTATTTAGCAAAAAGAAAAGAGAGAAGCTTGAGAATCATAGAAGCCATCACAAATACCAATAAGCTTGTCTTTGTTTGGGGAGATAAATCTACTTAAATAGTAGACTGGGAACACAGATTGTTCATTAGGTAGACATTGTGGCTGATGAGGTCATTATGAGCTGAACTCATACCAGGATCAGACATGCACAGGTAGGATAATCTGGAATGGGTGGAGATTGATGTCACCCCATTCAAGGAAGGAAAACAACTTTTGAATTCAAAGGCAAAACCAACCAAGTCTTTGCAAGTATCAAGATTCAAAGGCCATATTAAAATAGCATAAAAGGCATAATTTGCTACACCCTTATATTATTCTGTTCTAATTCAGGCTGCCACTATCTCACAATAGGTATAGTATCAAAAAAGAAGTAGCAGTTAACTAATTATAGGAATCTTGCACCCAAGCTATATCTTTTATTAAATTTGCGCTCATGGCTTATGCACTTCACAGCCTCCTCTCTTCCTTCCCCTGTGGCCCTGTTTTTATGGAGGGAGGGAACCCCTTATCTATACCTGTGGCTTCTTCTTCTCAAAACATCCCAGGACAAGCATTTCCTACTTCTTTATTGCTATGTGGTAAACTCTCTGGTTCTCCCTATGGTCAATCAGGCTAAGCTAGTGATTGTCTAACTGCCAACAGCCGTTAGAAGGTGCCAGCTCCCAATCCAGGATAAATCCTGGATGAACTCCATTGAAGAATCTCTTACTTCCTTGACACCAATTAAACTTGATCCCATGGTGAAGAATCTGTCACAAACAACATCTCAAGCTCCCCGGGCCCTGCCTCTATGAAGGAATTCTGGTAACAAGAGCCTTCTTCTGATACTTCTGGCTGATCTTCTTATAGAGTTTTCTTTAATCCAAGTAGCCTGAAGACTAGTAGCTTCTCTTTTCCCTGCCATGCCCCCTAAAGCTTTCTCAGTATGTATCAGAAGCTGTCAACTCTCACTCTGGATTGGCTTTATTAATGATCAAGAGAGATCAAGACGTTTCTTCTTTGGTGCCCATCCAGATGAAGCAGCAAGATGCCATGGAGCTCCATGGCTATCCAAAGAAGATTAATAAACAGTCTTAAGACACCCAGAACAGCTGCACCAGAACTGTCTCTGTCCTTCAGGAAACTAAAAAAGGCTGAAGAGAAACGGATAGGTTTTTTAGAGGAATTAGCTATATCTTTTCAGGAAAAGAAAAGATGCTAGATGATTTGGATGCTTAATGCAATCTCCTTGACTTTCTCTAAAACTAACTGATCAATCACATTACAGATGCTTAGCAATCAGTACTCCTGAGCCTCTAACAATATTGCATGAGAATTCTAGAGCTGCCAGTTTCCTCTCACCAAAATCCATATTATATTGCCCCTTACTGACTCCCATCAAAGTTTCAGAAGCAATGAATAGTATGTACCCCCATTACACCTTCAACATAATACTGCAGTCTCTCTGAGAACATGATAGAAATCCCTCTGTCACTTCTGGTATTTCTACAGAAAATAACCCTCAAGCTGTTCAGAGCAAGAAATAATACAATGATAATTCTGGTGCTGAAGAGAAAAATGAGTATCACTCAAAGAACTACTAAGCAGCCAGTGCAAGGAGAAATTCTTGGCTTCATTTGTGGTTTCACCTCTCTTCTCTCCCCTTCTTCCTTTACACCCTGAAAAGTCTATCCCTGACCCTAGATTTTGTTTTCCTTTACAAAATAGCCTTCTTATGATTCTCCATTGGTTGAATTCACTGCCCAAAAAGACTTAAGAGACTCTGATACTGGGCAAGTGCAAGAGGACCTCCTTCATCAAGTCCCCACCATCAATAACTGTACTTGTCGTACAACTCTTCACGCTGAAGTAGTTGTACCCCATATTGCCCACCAGACTGTATCCCTACCCTATGCTAAAAAATTGGCTTAACCTGGGATTTTTGGTCTCACATGAGGATGATATCACAAAATGCTTGAATAAACTGTTGTGTACTGTGAATGTGTCTGTCCCCTTGGAACCCCTTAAGGAGGCTAGCCCAGATATAAGAGCTGTCATAGCTAACTCCTGGTAAAATTTAAAACCTGAGTGTACACCAGATTTCCAAGATTGTGTAAATCAGGGATGAGCACCAGGATTTTACCTACATCAACCTGGTAGTAAACAAAACCCATATATGGGCTATCCTTGACTCTGGGGCCTATGGAAACATCATCTCTTCTCAACTGTCAAAGAGCTGAAGCTAGCACCTGAATTGGCTTATCACAAAATTTTTAGTACTGCTGGTCTGCAGACTACTAGAGCCAGAAGTTCCTACTCATCTTTCCCCCTTTGCTTTGGCAAGCTAACTGTAACTGCTCTAGTCATTGTCATAAAAATAATAGCTTTTATATCTGTTGAGCAACTTGGGTTATTGCTGGTATGTTCAAAGCTACAGATAGATGTTAGCCTTGTCAATTTACTCTACCTAATCCTATGCAAGAGTACTACAGACTACAATAGAATAGAACTTTGAAGATAATTACGTTTATTGGAACTGGAGTACAATCTAGCCAGCGGCTGCAATCTATCCAGGTGTAACTAAGAACTTGTTGTTATCCTTTCAGGTGTCTGTATTAATATATACTACAACAACCCTTGTTCTTGTCCTTTCAGACAGTTCTCAGTGGCTACCTTTGCAAAAGGTCTATCTTTGCTGACTGTGCCTATCCTGATTGGTTGTCCTTGGCACATGTGCTTCTACTGGCCTTAGCAAGGCGCACATGGTGCTTCAGCTACAGCCTATGCTCTTCTTGAGCTAGCCCACTGGTAATTATTGATTTTCTGTATCAATACACATCTATTATTGCGCCAGGAAAGTAAATTGTATTTGGTTGACACTTAGAAATGGTCCCTAATCTGTCCTCCTACATTGGAAGGTAGAATTTCAGTATTCCATTTTCAGGGCTTAATCAGTGATTCTTTTCTGGCTGGCAAGCCTTCTGCTTATTAATGCAACAGGTTGAATTGGGGATTATACGCCGTATAATTGCAGTTTAAATCCAATATCAACTTGTAGATTATCTGCCGTATAATGCTGACCCAACCAAATAAGGAACCTGTTTATACGCTGTGTAGCTCTGATCCAAACTTGGTATTTCCTGATCTTTTGCATATCACTTGTTTGATATGAGCATATATGCCCATCAGGCAGTGTGAGACTGGGTTGATACAACGTCCATTAGGATGAATTGAGTGATATACAATTGATGATCTGGTTATTGAACACCATGTAATCAATGATAAACACTATATTGGCTAATGTTTATACGGCGTATAATTGTTACATCATTTATAATAAACTTGTAATATACAGCGTATAATCATTACACATTGGAATGATGATCTGTGATAATACAATGTATAATTGTTGCATCTATCATAATAAACTAATAATTATACATTGTATAATTACCACATTTAATATAATGATAACCTAGTGATAATACAGCATGTAACTGATAAAGATCTGCTTATGATGATTAGCCTGATCATTTGTGATCAATCAGCCTAATCTCACAGGGGCAAAGTGCTCTATCATGATCTTCTTGTTATGTAGCAAAGGTGGCTTTATACTTTTCATTATAACCTGGATTAGATCTAGTTTTATGGCCAGGGGGACTCCTTTTTATTACTGGATAGGGTTTTGATGCCCTCCTAAAGGATTTTAAAGGATCTTGTGTTGATCTCTTCTGTTTCCCCAGGAAGCAGAAAGTAGGCAAATAGGAGCACCTTGCCTTCAATAAGGGAATGTACAACCCATAGTTGTTAAAAAAGGCAGGGGCAATCTGCAAAGGTACCATCACATAACCAGCTCTCTGAATCTCTTAACTGCTCCAGGTTCTGTTGTATAGCATAGCATATAATTCTTGCCTCTGCTGTAGGCCCATCATCATGCAAAAAGAATAAATCATTACCATTGAACATCTTCAGCTCCTCTTTTAAGACTAACTCTCCTTGGACCATGGCAGATTTCTTAAGGGTGACTAGATCACAGTGTTTGTTGCATATGTACTTTACTAACTGGTCACAGTCAGGGATGAACTTCAGGTTCTCATTACTTAGGTGTGAGTGGCCTTAACTGCTAGATCAAAAGCCTTGATGTCTTTAGAGACTGGAACCATTTGGTAGAGGCATCACTTTAGAAGCTTTTCAATAAGATTGATTGGAGCATTGTATGTGTGCTCTCCTTTTTCACTAGTGACTTTATCCCATCCTTCTGTGCTGATCCTGGCAGTGCAGCATCTATCTTCATATACTTAATGCTTACATCTTACTGCTCTCTTCTGATTGTTGTAATTTAAAATATATCCATCACAGACTAAACTTGCACCTCCTTTGACAGACATTAGAGGGAAACCTGAGGGAACTTCTATGGGAGCTTAAACTCTCCTTTGACATTAAGTATATTGTGAACCTTTAGGGGATTTCATGGGCCAATTGGTGCTTAATGATAGTCAGAGAGGTAATAATCAGGATCTTCTTTATTGATATTTAATGAAGAGGATGAAGGTGCAGATTCCTTGGGCAGTGGATGGGAATTATCTGGAGTTGGATTCTTGCGCTTCTTGGACTGTGATGAGCTTGATTCCTTGGGGTTTGATTCCTTTGAACTTGATTCATCTGGGCTTAGCTGGGGTTCTGGACTCTTGGGTATCTTCTTTCTTCATTTCTTTTTTATTGGAACATCATCTCCTTCTGATTGGTACCAGCTTAGAGAAGAGGAGGGGTCAGGGGAGAGCACTTTGCTTTCAGGTTCTGAGGTCTTCTCCTTTGTATTCTGTTTCTTTGAGGGCTCCTTGGCTGGGTTTTTGTTGGGGTAGGGACTTTGGGCTTTTCCAGAGGCTTTGGGCACTTTCTTGGTTGACTTGGGGTTCTTTTGTGGATTCTTGGAAGATTTGGGTCATTATTTGTTAGATTAAGCCAAGGCACCAGCTTAAGCATTTCAAAGCCTTTTAACTTCTTTGGTATCATTTAAGTTGTAAACTTAAGTTTTTTGAACATTAATATAATGCTTAGTTTACTGAAGAAAAGTTTAAGAGTATAAAATAGACAAATAACAAAAATAAATCTTATTTATATTAACTGTATTTTTTGCAAAACCCTTTTTTCTATTTTAATAAGCCAAGAATCAAATATATGAGTTGCATGGGAGAGTAATAGCAGCCCCAAAGCTATAATTACTATTACCCTATCTTTGGCTCATATAATTAATTTCTTAGTTATTTTTAGAAAAAAGTTGTTGTATTTAAAAGACTATTTACCCTATGTGAAATATAAGTTTTTGTTATGCGTCCAACTTCATGAACATGTCCTACAAATCCTTTAGTAGTATCAGCTCTCTTTTTTTATCTGTCATCTGTGCAGAACTTTGCATAATAATTTATTTTGAAGTACTCCTTAACATCCTCAAATTCCAAAGATGAAACATAAAGCTCACCATCTTTCATTAAATATGAAAGATTAACATAAAATGCTTTGACTTCAAGCCAGCTTTTTTTAGATCTAGATTTTCTATCATAGATGTAAAAAAGGCTTTTTTGGAAACATCTGAATTATTTACAAGTGACTCATATAAACCCTTTCTTTCTTCCTCTCTCTCAAAAACCATTTTGAGATCATTTATATTTTTTATATACATCTCATTTTCCTTTTGTTTAAATATTTTAGAGAATAAACCAAAATGACCATCAACAATACTTTTGCCATGACACTCAACAAATCTATTAAACTTAATTGTTTCTTTTATAATTTTAGGTACCTCTTTAAAAAGATAATATAAAAATTCATAAGATCTGAAATAGTTACCATTATCAGTCCAAACTTTAATATTTTTAATATTCTTAAAATTATTATTTTTAAGTAGACTTATCAAACACTGACCTGAAAACAAAGAGTCATGAGATAAAATTTCTGATAAAAAGTCATGATACTCATATTTAATTATCTCATTTTCTTTAAAAGCAATTGCAAATCCTAATAAAGAAATAGGTATTTTCTCATAAAAAATCATTTGTCTCTATAGGACCCCCACCTATTTTAAAGTTTTCTTTATAGTCTATTACTATAACACATGAATAATCATCAAGATTATTTATACGGTGCAATACATTAATTCAAATGACGCTATCTTGTAAACACCATCTAGAAAGACGCCATCTCAAAAATGTATCCAAAAACGCCATCTAGAAAGACACCATCTTAAAAACGCCATCTTGGATTTATGGCTAAACCGCGCCAGATAACTTAAAATATTGATAAAAGCCCAAAAAACATTTCAAAAACTATAAAAAACATTTTACTAGATATAAAATCATCCAAGATCTTCAAATCTGCACTAGAAATATGGGGTCAGCTAATACCAACTATAGTGCACAAAGCTCCAAAGTCAACACATCCTAAAATGGTGCTATTTTTGTATTAAATTTTAACACTATATTAAACATGTATATACTAGTAATAAAGTTAAAATCAAATATTTGAAAGAAAGAAGTTTATTGTTTAAAAAAGTGGATTATAAATTGGATCCAAGTGTCAG
>QTSX02006044.1:0-43725 GCA_014839935.2 Entomophthora muscae | reverse complement strand
TAAAATTTACTTCTATTGTGTACACTTTACATTTAACTTTTTTAATTTGATTTTATATTTATTTGACAAAAGTGATATAAATATATTTGTGTAATCCAGTATCAAATGTTTGGGATAACCTCAGATGCCATAATAAAAAATTAATATAAAATAAATAAATTACAAACCTTCATTGATGTTCCTGCTGAATGTGATTGTGGGCTTAGAAGCTTTCAAATATAAAATTATTATTAATAAATATTAAATAGTAAATTAGAGAATATAAAAAAGAATTGGACAAGCAAAAGCCTTTAATTGATTGGCAGTTTGGCAAGGCACGGGGATGAAAAAATCAGTGTGGCCATAGAATTCGGCCACAATCTCAGCTGGGAGGGTGTGGATCCCAGCCTGCAGCAAATCAAAGAGGTCCTTAGTCCCAGTTGGGGTCCCTTGCTTGAGGACTTGCTTGAGCCACCCAAAGACTTCCTCAATGGGATTTAGGAAGGGCAAATAGGCAGGGAGGAAGAGAAGGGGCAAATTTTCTGTGGCCAATTGCTAGGGGCCCACTGTAATGCTAGTGTCAATCATTGGGAATTCCTCAAGAATATCAGCCACCTTATGGAGACCAATGTTGTCCAGCACAATTACATTAGTGAAGCCCAGGATTGTGTGCCTCAGGTGCTCCTGTACCAATTGGAGGAATGCTAGAAAGGTACAGCTGTTGTGGGAGCCTAGAATCATTTGATAGAGCTTGATCCCCTTTGGACCAAGGGGAGCCACCATCAAATAGGCTGTGGCGCAAACTGCAGCACGCCAAGCCACCCCATCATTTGAGCCTTTTGGGACATACCCATACCCATTGCACATTGATGAGAAAAATGCTGATTTGTCAATGTAATAGAATTTGACATTTCCCTTGGCTTTGAGGGCAGTGTACGCCTCTGCGTATTTTTTTTTCAGAAATCAATGTTGGAAGGACTGTTTCTATTGTAGGGGGATACCCCAAACTTTCTCCAGTAAAAGCGCATTTCCTTGACCAGATGGTAGTAAAAGGAAATGGAAGCCTCAACCCCAAAAGTGGACTTGATCATTTCCTGTATATTTACCAGTTCAAGATGCCAGTCCCATGTTATCCACTGGCAGATTGCCCATTTGTGCTCCTTGGTGATCATGGTAGAAATGTGCAAGGATTTCTCCGCGGCAAGGACATAACCAGTGTTGATGAACTTGTGGAAGGTTTTAAAGGCATACTTGGGATCCACCCCAACAAGAGCCGTGGCTGCCTTGTAATCACCAGATTCCTGCATTAGCTTGAGCAGGATGATGCATTTGATATTGGGGATGTGCTTCTGGGCGGGCTTTTTGGCAGTGGGGATTGACTTGTTGGCATTGGGCACAACACAGGGCATAGGTACCTTGGTATAGAAGGCTGCAACCTTCTTTAACACCAGCTGTCCCTCATCAGTTCTGTAGAACTCAGGCTCCTTGTCTTCTTCCTGGTTACCATCACTGACATAAGGCTTGTAGCTAGTGTCAAGTACAGGCTTTTCCTTCTCCATCATGGCTGACGGTACGGACTCTTGCCGGTACACAATGTCAAACACATATGAAGTAAGTTCTACCTCCTTGTTTCTAACTGTTTTGGTAGTGGTAACCTTGGTGGGCTTCCAGGTCAGATTGGGAACCTGAGGGTTGATGCTCTGCACCCTAGCAGCTTGTGCTCCTTGAACCAGCTGTGTCAGTGCAGCGTCACTATCAAACTCTCCTCTTCCATCTCCTTCCTGAGTAGGCACTTAGGTTGCACTAACTCTGTTCTTTGACCCGTGGGGGCAACTGCAACCGCAGTGCACAACGGGTGCATTGGTAATCTGTTGTTGTGTTCCTTCCATTTTGAGAATTTAATAAAATATTAAATAAAACTTAATTAAGTTACTCCCTATTTTTGATTTTTGCTTTTATCTGAATATGGATATTTAATTAACATTTCCCCCATATCCCAATTATAGATTTTTTATTTCTTGATTAGTTGTTTTTGGTTTTACAACACCCATTTTATAATACCCAAAATAATTCCCACCCATTTTCCCAGAATTTACGCCAAATTAAGCACCCAGCACAATATTTTTAAAATTTATGTTTCAGATCTTGTGTCTTATTTTAGATACCTTGGTATCATTCATGATTACAATCCATTGCACACATTGTGTGAGTGATTTTGTTTACATTGTGAGTTGCTATTGTGTTTTGTTTTTGGTTTGCATTTTGACACACCTTGCTTGGGTGTATTTTGTCACCAATTCACAAAGTAAACATATGTACACCAAAAGTCAACTCACACCATTTTGTTTGTGAATCAATGTATTTCAGATTGTATTTTTTATAGTTTTGCTTTGCGCGTGAGCACTTCTTTGCTATGTTGACTCATTTTGCCCATTAACGCCAAAAATCCCTGTTAACAGAGTGTATATTTTAACCTGATAGTTGGATTTTGTTCAAATCTGAAATCATTCTGTTTAATTCTGAGGTATTTTTGGTTGTTGTCATAGCTTTTAAAACTACTGCACTGTATTTAATCAGAGCTACTCTAATATAATAAGCTCAGAGCTTTTTATATTATAGTGTTTGGCCTGACAGCCCAATTCATGTTGGATTCTTCTAGAAGTGTTTCAGGTGACATCCCAAATGACAGCACCTTGATCTAGGATAAACTGGAGTATAGAATACTAATTATAGGGATATGCATATTGAGATGCTTTGATGAAGAGAACTAACTAATGTGCAATAATTGCATGTTCTGTTCATTAATTAGGATCTGAGAGTTTTTTAATTCCAGGATGTGATTTGCCTACTAATCCATTGATATCATGGCCTGGGTGCCCGCATTATTTTGTTGAAATCATTCCTGAGGGCGCTTGCAAACTGGCCTGTGTTAATTGGTTGGATCTGTTAATTAGCTAATATCCAGATATACTGACAATTCAACTGGTCCCTTGCCCAAAATATCAAATAATAATGGCTTTGGCCTCTAGAATTTGGGTATATCTACAGTATAATTTTTTGGTATATCCTATATAGTAGCTTTAATAGCTGTGATGATGAACAAACTTGAGCAACCTAAAGCAAAGTTCACTAAACTCATAAAAAAACTAACTGATATCAAAGTGAAATTAAAATATGAATTTATATTAAATCACAATAAATTTATAGTCCATTCTAATTTTCTGCTCTGTGTTGTTTTTGTCTCATATGATTGGATTTCTCTTTAGGATGGATTTGTTTTGTTTATTCTCACATCTGTTAAACCAATGTAAGCATAGCTCATCTCTAACTGCTGTTGAGGGAGTGGATATGAAACTTTCAAAATTCTTTCTGATGATCTGCAACATCCCCTCTATCAAACTAATACTGTAAATTCATAACCTATTGGTAGAAATGTGGGATTTTTAAACCCTTGGTCCAAATTTTGGATCACATTTGTGGGCATCTCAGCGGAGTAAAGGCCAAAATATTTGATAAAACAACCATTTAATTTGATGTTTTTTGATTTATTTAAATTGACAAATTTCAAATCTCTTGAGCAGGTAACTCAACTAACAAATGACAAAACACAGCAAACAAATGTGGGATACATGAATCAGAAATGCAGGATTCTAATGTAAAATTTGAGATTTCCTGTATGTCTAACAAATCATAGACAATATGTAAAAATTAACAAATATGAAATTGTGGGATTTTCAAATCCAAGAACCAAATTTCAAATCAAAGATGAGGTGAATTTGAAACAAATTCAATTAATGGGTGTCTCAAACAGGAAGTCAAAGGATCTAGAGCAGATTTGTGATAATTCTTTTAGAAATCACAGGTGTTCTCTACAATCACCCAATTCCATTTTAGGACAGCTAAAATTTATATCCTACTATTCACCAAATTAGACATACTTAAATAAAATTGACTAAAATATACACTCTCATATTGAGTTTATTTTTTAGTGAAAATTATTATGTCTTTTTTCTAATAACAACCAAGTAAACAAGCTGTTCCCTGGCCTTGACAAAATCATATAGGGTTACACTGGGTCTTCCACCAGTAAAGCCTACATCTATGACAACTTCTAACCTGTGGGCCTCTCTCTAAGCACTACCTAGGAGTGTGTCCTTTCTTCTGGATTATACAGCATGACTCTGTTTGAAAATCACACACAGGCAGCTGCCAACACAGATCCTGTTTCATACTAGTATCAGGCAGCAGTCAATTGAGCCAAGAGATCATCCAAGAAAGTGGAAATACAGAAAAGCCAATCATATGGCATCATTTGATTCCCAAGACAGATATGTTCCTTTCCCAGCTAATCAGCCTGCCAGGCACAGAAGAAAACTATTCACCCCTAAAATTGTTCTGGAAATGATCAAAAAGCAAGAGACACTTATGTCTTCCAGGAAAGTAGCAACCACAATGGATTTTTCAAAGTCTACTGTGGCTGAAATCCTGCAAGCCCATACCAACTGTGGCCCCCCTCCCAAGAAGACCTCAACTGGTGCCTGTACTTCAACTGATGGTGAAAAGGCCCATCCCCTTATGATGGCCATCATGGGACGTGATCTGTGCATGCCCCTGGTCCAGGTACATCTCCAACTGGGACTTCACAGCATTTTCACAAATAAGAGAACAGTCAATTTGTGGATGCATAGAGTTGTGGTTGCTGATAGAATCTTGTCCAATCAAGTTCTCAGTGATCCCAGTTTGGAGGATACCAACCCCTATAATTCAACCATCATCAATTTCATTAAAGGGAGGGAAATTCAAACATGCAATGACGTAATAATTTTTCTGTATGCCAAAATTTCCACAAGTATCCAAGATTTTGGGAAAAAGCGCATCTAATATGAAGTTTACAAGTGCGGCCCAATTTTTTATCAATTTGCTGGGGTATTGCTGGAAGTTTCCCCATTGGGTGTCAATTATTACTTGGCAATATCAAACACTGCAGATGAGTATGCCTACCAGACAGAGCTCAAGGACATGCTGGAGGAGTGGGCTACTCAACAAGCCGTGTACACAGTTGTAATAAGTGCTGAGATGAAGCAGTGGGAATGGGCAATCAAGGAAATTAGGGCTGCAGTGCATACATGTTGGTCCTACTCCACCAACCACACTGGCATGCATCTTGTAAAATGTATGTCTTTAAAATTTTGGTTCAACTCTCAGGCGCTTAAAGACTCCCACTTACAATGAACTGTGCACCTGAATTGAGAAGGAGTTTGAGCTTTTTCTAATTTTGTCCAAGACTTGTCCAATCTTATCATACTCTATGCAAGTGATAGTGATAAGTCAAGAAAAGACCCCTGGTGGAGGCAGTAACAAACTGTTGCCTTCTTGGGACCCTCTACTGTGAATGTTTGGCTGTGAGCCCTACTAGTACAAAGAAGAATGTGAACAAGGGGTTGTGGCCTGTTTAGGTGTGGCTGTTGGTTGCCAAGAAAAAGGGGATGTTGCCTGTTTAGGCAAGGCTGTTGTGTGCCTATAAAAACGGAGGTGATGCCTGTGTAATTTGTGGGGAAGATCTCTCTGGAGTGACGTCATAAATGGGCTGGCAGCGCCCTAGTAAAACAAGAATTTATTTTCTTGAGGATGGTCTCTTTGAGCTGCCTTACACCTTTGGGCTAGGTGTTTGTTTGTTGGCCTAACCGCACTAACTGAAATGAAAAGATAGGTCCAGGCGTCTGAGGTCAAGCACTGGATCCCACACAGGCGGAATCAGATTCTGGAGCAGCTGATGCCTCAAATATGGTACCAGCAATGGTATTGATTATTGATTGGGGAAACCCTGTATGACGCTGAACCCAGAGCAGTGGGTCTGATTTCCACTGTACTCATCCACCAGTTAATCTGGCGCTCTAAAAGTCTTGCCTTGGAGAAAGACAAACCAAAAAATCAAATAAAGGACCCCTGCCTCTCACTTGCTCATTCATTTGGTATGTCAAATCTGCCTATGTGACAGAAGAAGAATTTAAGCAATTAAAAAAGTTGACTTATGCTGTTTCTTCCAAGTCAACTATTCCTGCCTCTCCAAACCCCCTTCAAGACCTAGCCAGTAACCTGCTAACTATGACTCACTGTCTAATTCCTTCCCACTAAATCTGACACCTTCCCTTATACAGGCTTTCAAGATTTTGCATCTTAGTATAAGAATCTTTATTGGTATTATACATATATGAGTTGAGAGGAGATTGTATGAGGACAATTTTAAACTACCAATTGGGCTTTTATACAGTGGTTAGGCATTTTTTTGTTCAATCCAAGGGAGATAACTTCTTTTACTGTGATTTTTTGACAAGGCTTTGCCCAATACTCAGATACTTCTGACTACTAACTGGATTTAGTAGTGATACACAGTAATAGAGGATAATTGTCTTTATTGCACTAAGTTGATTCTGCTTGATCTCTAATTAGGAGAGCACCTTATATAGAGTGGATAAGCCCTCTTAACAGGATTAACATCTGGCTCTTCTAACTCTTATTAGCCAGTCAACTGTTCCCCAGACTGCCAATTACAACCCCCAGAATTAGGCATCTATGCTGTGCTGACATGGGATAACAATTGATTGCTGGATCTCATGTATATTGAACAGGGTCCCTGTGGAATCATGTCCAATGTTCATGAAACCTTGAGTATTCAGTTACCTTTTCAAATGGGAAATTGCATCCTGCATTGAGCGGTTGTTTGACCTTCTTTATATAGATAATTTTCTGTAATTCTTTCCAAATGCAATAAGTTTGGAAGTGGCGCGTCTCATGGGAATATTCTGACATATTCCTAAATCCATAATCTATTTAGCTTGATGTCATCCAATCAGAGCATATGTTTTTGTACATAGATCAGCTTTGGAGTAATTCCCACATTTTAATCACTTTGTCAGGGCTCAGTAGGTCTTGATAGGCCTCCATAGGAAACAACTTACACATATTTAATATAAACTTTTCAAAATCAACTAAATTCAACTTTATTTTATTGGGCTAAACTTATAAGGATCACAAGGGGATCACTGTTAGCAACAACTTTATATACCATTTTATTAGATTCTTTAGAATCTTACTAAATCTTCTAGACAGTCTTAGGGACTCTACTGGTGGCATCAGGATAATGTTTTGGGGCATCTTCTGAATAACATGACTCATATTTCTTTGTATAATCTCGCATATTAGGCTTTGCATCCGTATTTTATCTAAAAATAGCTTGGATTGATTCTCTTAGTGTTTGGCTTCAAAATGCGTGTTTGGACGTCCAAATCCGTCCAGTGGTTGCTGAGTTATGCTCAAATTAAGATTTGCATCAATTATTGTGCCTTGGTTGCATATTTTTGTCATTTTGCACTGGTTGGGAAGTTTGGCTGGCAGCCAAATTTTAAGAAGCCATAACTCATTGTCTAGAGCAGCTAGAAGAGTCATCAAGCTAGCATTGTGATAATGGAGAGCATTAGATCCTTCCAAGGCATTTCTGTAACACAAGATGTGTCAGGGCGTTTCCTGACACACCTGAATCTATCAGTTGAATCACATCAGTACTTTGATAGGCTCAATGATGGAATGCCTCCTAGGCAATGGCAGTCTATGAACCATAGGAATGATGGTCAAGTGAACCATATTACTCATGATTCCTGAAACAGTCACAGATAATAGCAACATACATTCTGCTCATTCCCTCACATAATTTTCCCTTAATGAGTAACATAAACCCTTTCTTCTTGATGATTTAATAAAATTGGTATTCTTTATTTTAATTAATAATTAATAATATATTCAGTTAAATTAATAACTGAAAGAAACAATATCAATTTTATTAAGTTGTCAAAAAGAAAGGTTTTATTTTACTCATCAAGTGACAAGTAGGGGAGGGAATGGGTGGAATGTATGTTGCCATTATCTGTGCCTGTAAAAGGGAAAACATCAGAGGTAGTGGGGAGGGATTGGGTGGTGACTTGGGAGTCAGGGTTGGAATGCTGGTGGCTTGGTCTTAATGGGGGAGTTGGAGAGGCAGGGTTTGTTGACTGGGATGAAGCAGCAAGAGCTGATTGCTTCAATTGCTTGAATTCTTCTTCTGTAACATATGCAGGCTTGACAAACCAAATGGATTAGCGCAAGAGGAGATGTGAGTCCTTTCTGGACTATCACTATCACTTGCAAAGAAGATAATGAGATTGTATAAGTCCTGGAAAAATATGGATGGGAATAGCTTGAACCTCTTCTTAATTTGGGTGTGCAATTTGTTGTAGGTGGCAGGCTTTGAGTGCCTGAGAGCTGAACCAAAATTGTAAATACATACATCTGCAAGATGCATGTCAACGTGGTTGGTGAGGGTAGGTCTAACAGGTATGCCCTGTGGCCTTAATTTACTTGGCAGCCCATCTAAACTGCTCTAACTCTGCAATCAGTACAACAGTGTTCATGCTTGTTGTGAGGTCCACTCCTCCAGCATGGCCTTGAGCTCTGGCTGGTAGGCATACTCATCTGCAGTGTTTGATATTGCTGAGTAATAATTGACACCCACTGGGGAAACTGCCAGCAAAACCCCAACAAATCTGTACAAAATTGGGATGTGCTTGTAAACGTCATATTGGATGCACTTTTTCCCAAAGTCTTGGATACTTGTAGAAATTTTGGCATACAGCAAAAAGATTACATCATTGTGTGTTTGAAATGCCCTCTCTTTAATGAAATTGATGATGGCAGAATTTTAGGGGCCAGTATCCTCCAAACTGGGACCACTGAGAACTCAATTGTATAAGATTCTAGCAGCAACCACAACTTTGTGCATCCACAAATTGACCCTTCTCTTATTTGTAAAAATGCTGTGGAGTCCCAGTTGAAGACGCACCTGGACCAGGGGCATCTGGGGATCATGTTTCATGATAGCCATCATGAGAGGGCAGGCTTTGTCATCATCAGTTGATGTACAGGCAACAGTTGGGGTCTTCTTGGGAGGGGGCCACAGTTGGCATGAGCTGGCAGGGTTGCAGCCACAGTGGACTTTGCAAACCCCATTGTGGCTGCTATTTCCCTAAGGGATGTAAGCATTCTTCTCTTTTTGACCATTTGAGAGCAATTTCTGGAGTAATGAGCCTGCTTCTTTGTCTTTCAGGATGATTGGCCAGAGGAGGGATGTTTCTGTCTTGGGAACCTGACAGTGCCATCTGATAGGCTATTTTGGGATTCTGGCTTTCCTGGGTGACCCCTTGGCTAAATTGTCCTATTCTGGATGCTAGTGCTGATACACAATCTGGATTAGCAGCTGCCTGTGCACAGTGTGCAAACAGGGCCATGCTGTAAAAAGCAGGAGAAAGAACAAACTCCTGGGTAGTGATTGGGAAGGGGCCTGCTGTAAATACCCAGTAAATGAGGGAGTATTTTAGCTAGGTATGATCTCAAGTTTGCCACTTGGAAACCAGTAAAAATGTAATGACTGGGTAGACCGTCATTACCCATCAAAACACCTTTGTGTGAACATTAAATTGACTGAAATTACCGGCAAGGTACATTAGTACATAGTAAACCAGGGTGTAGATTGCTATGGACTGAGTTGATTGGGGCAAACCCATGGCAGGGTAAGAGGACTGATTAGAGGAGTTTAACTGAGCTGGATCATTGTAATAGTAATTGTCAACAGGGTTTTAAAATGGCCTGTGTGGTTGAAATTGATGTTGATGGCCCCAATCCTGAGGCAGGCTGTGAGTACAGCCAAGAAGATAAGGTGGTTCATCTCCGTTATCCTGGGGGAGGGCAGAAAAAGTTTAGTGTCTTTGACTTTTTGGTTTTAAGTTTGGTTGTTTTATGTGATATTATTGAGGGGTAATTTCACTCAATGATAGCATAAACTATCATCAAGTGAATAGTCTCTATTATATACTATCAGCCTTGGTAAGGCATGAATAATGAAAAACATTGGACAGGGAGCCCCAAACACTTGGTGCTGTCTGAGATTCCTTTATGAGGTGGGATTAGAAGGGATTTGAGGCAATGAATTGCCAATTTCTGGCTGGCAGTAGTTTGGTGAATATTTGGATGCTTTCATGTATCTAAATTCAGTTTCTGCAGCTACTGCATTAATTTTTTGCAGGATAGCCCGTCAGTCACCTCTGTATTTGGAAAATTCCCAATTAGGGTAGCAGTTCCCCCCCCCCCCAAATTGGGTGTTGGTGAAATTGCCTTTTTTGGTTTTCTGTTTTGGAAAGTTCCCCATTTGGCTGGGGTGAACAGCCCTGCCGTGAGAACCGTGCTGCCAGCTGCTGACTGGCTGACTGGCTGGCAGGAGAAAGCAGGTAGGTGCACGCAAGCTGGCAGGAGCAGGCAGGCAAGCAGTTGGCTGTGCAGCCTGTGGAGGGCAGGTGGCCGGCTGTGCGGTCTGTGGTTGTGCTATAAAAGCCAAAAGTTGAAGAATTAATGTTTTTTACTTCTTTTTCTCCTGGCTTTTGGCCTGTGGCAGTCTCCCCTGATTGGGGAAACTGCTGCAAATAATTATTTTAGGTTTTAGGCCCAATTGCCACAAAAAAGATATAATTTTGAGTGGTATTGTCAGGAATATTCCTGACACCTGCAGGTTGAGAGTGGCCATATACAGAGGCTTCACCATTGAGAGACCCAGTGTAGCCCTGCATGATTTTGTCAAGGCCAGGGAATAGCTTGTTTACTTGGTTGCTGTTGGAAGACATAATAACCTTTTATTAAAAAATAAACTCAAAAAGGAGTGTAAATTTTAGTCATTTTTTTGTTAAGTATGTTAAGTTGGTGAATAGTAGGATCTGAATTTTAGTTGTCCTAAAATGGAATTGGGGGATTTTAGAGAACACCTGTGATTCCTAAAAAAAATTAGCACAAATCTGCTCTAGATCCTTTGACTTCCTGTTTGAGATGCCCATAAATTATATATTTATTTCAATTTACTTTATTTTTGATTTGAAATTTGGTTTTTGGATTTGACAATCCCACAATTTCATGTTTTTTAATCATTTTATGTTGTCTGTAAGGAAACTCCCTGACACATCTTGTATTACAAAAAAATGCCTTGAGAAAACTCTACTGGTCTCCACAATCCCAATGCTAGTTTGATGGCTCTCCTAGCTGCTCTAGACAATGAGTTATGGCTTCTTAAAGTTTGGCTGCTAGCCAAACTTCCTAATCAGTGTGAAATGATATAAATTATGCAACCAAGGCACAAGAATTGATGTGAATCTTAATTTGAGCATAACTCAGCCCCAAAAGCCCCTCCCCCTCGCAACCACTGGACGGATTTGGACGTCCAAACACGCATTTTAAAGCCAAACACTAGGAGAGTCAATCTAAGCTATTTTTAGATAAAATACGGATGATAAGCCTGATATGCAGGATTTTACAAAAAAACCATGAGCCATGCTGTTCAGAAGATGCCCCAAAACCCCAGCCTGATGCCACCAGCAGAGTCCCTAAGACTGTCTAGAAGATTTAGGAAGATTCTAAAGAATTTAATGGAATGGTATATAAAGGTGTTGCTCACAATGATCCCCTTGTGATCATTCTAAGTTTAGCCCAATAAAATAAAGTTAAATTTAGTTGATTTTGAAAAGTTTATATTAAATCTGTGTAAGTTGTTTCCTATGGAGACCCGCCAAGACCTACTGGGCCCTGACATTGTCTATGATTCTTTAAACTTACAGGAAATATCAAATTGTACATTAGAATCCTGCATTTCTGATTCATGTATCCCATATTTCTGGTGTGTTTTGTCTTTAGTTAGTTGAGTTATCTGTAGTAGTAGTTCAAAATTGGCAGGTTCAAATAAATCAAAAAAGCCAAACTAAATGGTTGGTTTTATTAAATATTTTGGTTTTCACTCAGCTGAGCTGCCCACAAATGTGATTCAGATTTTGGACCAAAGATTTGACAATCTCACATTTTTACCATTAGGTTCTGAATTTACAGTATATAGCATACTGATTGAGTCTTGAGCCCCTTTTAAATTAATTTTGGATTGATTTATTAGGAAATAATATCTCAAGAGAGAGATCAAAGATGTTACAATACTGTGGCAAATATTAAAATTGTGTAAATAAATATACTTTACTCGCTCTGGCTCAGAAGTAAAGTATATTGGTTAAATAAAATAATTAAGTTTCTTAAATTAACAGATATATTTTATTTTGAATATATTTCAATAGTTATTCAGAACTTTCTATAAATAGTGCAATGCAAATATATATGGTTTCTGTAAATGAGGTGCCAAGGCGAGATTAGTACCCTTAGTTATAAAACCGATGGATTTTATTGCATTTGGAGAGGTTCTAAGATCAGTTCATTTTTTATAATCAATCAGCTGAAACACATGGTGTTTTTAAGAGTTAATAGGGATCTATAGATTTAATTATATTCATGAAAAATCTGGATACTACCTCCTTTAGGCTCGATTTGCTACCCACACCTGTAACATCTGACCAGGGCAAAGAGAATAGATTGTAATTTACTTTTTATGAGAAGGCTAAGATCAAATTTAAATGATAATGTATTAAATACTGCAGAAAAAATATTGGGAGGCTAAACTAAAAAACTTATAGCCTCAGTGATTTTCCAAAAAAAGGTAGAATATTTTGATCCTGCCAGGGATCGAACCTGGAATCTTGAGTTCCGTAGACTCACGCCTTATCCATTGGGCCACAGGACCGAATCGTGTTTTTTTCTCCTTCAATTGTGCAGGAGCATATATACTATAAAAAGTATTTTGTAAATTTTTAGTTAGATTTTTGTGTACTAGATACAGTTGCACTTGTTAGCAATTTTTTATCGAAATGGTCTTTAAAAGATTATAATTATACATCAAAGTTATATTGATAGTGTATATCACTCTTTATATACATTCATTAACCTTACAAACTCTTAAAGCACCAGGATTTATCGTAAACTTTTATCTGGATAGAGAATCCCTTTTCAAAGGATGACTAAAATATGGATTGAAGGAATATCATGCTTTAAATCATAATTTAACATATTTTTTATATTAAAGTTATGTGATACCTAAAGCCCACAGATTAAGTTATCAAGCTTCAAAATGGTAGAGGAATTTTCCCTCGATTTACCATAGCTTTATTTGAAGCTCTCAACCCTGTTGGAGATTCACTTGCTTTCTATTGAAAATGTATTTTATATATTAAAAATCCAGATGATTTTACAGCTTCATGGCAATAAATACTGTAGACTTAGAATCCATAGGGTAAATTGCGGGATTATCAAATCCTAAACCCAAATTTCAAATTAAAAATGTGAGCAACTCAGCTGAGTTAAATATATAATATTAAATAGTAAATCAACCATTTAATTTAACATTTTTGATTTATTTAAATATGTAAATTTCAAATGTTGGATGTAGATAATTCAACTGATGTAAGACAAAACTCATAAAACAAATGAGTGATTCATGTATCAGAAATGCAGGACCATAGTGGACAATTTGATATTATCTTTATATCTATTGATTCTTGGACAGCATGAAATAATTAACAAATACAAAATTATTGAGATTTTTAAATCTAAGAACCAAATTTCAAATCATAAATGAAGTGAATTTGAAACTAACTTAATTAATAGCCATATCAAAAAGAGAATCAATTGATCTAGTGTGGATTCATGCCAATTTATTTTAGGAATCACTAGCATTCTTGAAAAATCATACAGTTTCATATTAGAATAGCTAAAATTCAGATTCCTAATATTCACCAAATTAGACATACTTAACAATAAAATATAATAAATTATACACTTCCCTGATTGAATTTATTTTTATTAAAAAATATTAAAGTATTTTTCAAAGCTATGGTGCTAAGCAAAAAGCTGAGATTTAAACAAAAATAACTCATCTTTAAACAAAATAAACTGAGATTTAAATAAAATAAAATCAGATGTAAACAAAATCAAAAACCAAAGAATTCATATTGATTTACAATAGATTTGGGTTAATTTCTATTTTGTTTTGAGATGCATTGATTTCACTTATATCCAAGTTGATTTCACTTACAGATGAGTTATTTTTGTTTAAATCTTAGGTTTTTGTTTAGTGCCATAGGTTTGAAAACTACTGTATATTTTTTTTGCAAACAACCAGAGTGACAAACTGTATCATGTATTTGACAAAATTACACAGGAGCACACCAGGTCTGCCAATGGGGAAGCCTCAGCCAGTGGCAGCCCACAACCCTCTGACCTCACCCAGAGCACTACTCAGGATCATGTTTCATTACTTGCTTTGTATATTATTACTTTATTTGTGCATCATGAACAGGCAGCACTAACAGAAACCCAGTTCTGACACTATCACCAAGTAGCAGCCAATTAAGTCAACCTATCACTCAGAAAAGTGAATTTTTTAAACATCCAATCAGATGACATCATCCAGTTTCAAATGCAGCCATATTCATTACCCTGGTAATCAGCCCTCAAGACAGAAGAAAACCCACAACCCCCAAAAATGTGCAGGAAATGGACAAAAATGAGGGATCTTTATGTCACTTGGGGAAATTTCAGCCACAATGAGATTTTCAAAGTCAACTGTTGCTGCAACCCTGAAAGCCTATTCCAACTGTGGTACCTCTCCCATAAAGGCAAAAACTTGTTTCTGTACCTTTCCTAAAGAGAAAAATGCATATCCCTTAATGGTGACTACCATGGAATGTGATCATAAAATTCCCTTTATCCAGATTTGGCTCTAACTGGGAATCCATGGAATCTACATCAATAAGAGATATTTAAATTCATGGATGTATGAAGTTGTGATTATTGTAAGTGTTGTAACCAAGATTTCCTCCTTGCCTGCTAATTTATCTCACAATACACAGGGGGCGCTCAATGAGTTGCCCAATGACATATCTAGCAGACATGGATTAATCTAATGGCAGTGTCAAATTACAGGCACTATCTCCTAATTAGGAGCACTGCAAATTTGATACTCTGATCCCTTCACAAGTTATTTCACAGCTACTAAACCTTACATGGAACCTGCTACTGTGCCATCCCCTGGTGGCCTTGAGGCTTTCCCCATATAGTATATTAGTCACAATAATAACCAATAAACCTTATCTTATTCTTCTTATCCTGTGTCCTTTCTATTTGACTGTTGTATTCAATCAAATACTGAGCTATCATTAGTCCAGTTGCAACAGTGGTAGCAGCAGTAGGTTCACAACCTACCTAAAAGAAAATCTCCCAAGAAAGGACAGAGTATGGGCCATATGGCTGCTCTACACCAGGAAACCTTCCTCCTTATCCCTGATGGGGGCATCCCCAAGAGATACATTATCTACCAAGACCAGTTGGGACTCACAAGAATTTATAATTGTCTCTGCCTGAGGCAACACAACACCAGTGTCACACTGCCACAGCTGGACCTCTCCCAATGTATACTCAACCTCCAACTAGAGTTCTTTATGGGTGGTGTGAAAGGGACCAACAGTGTCAGTTGGCTCCACTTCACAGAAACCTGCCTTTGTATCTCCCAAGTACCTGAACTCATGTGGGTTGCCACCACATCTGGGCGCCTCATGGGGCCTGCCATGGTATGGTTCATTAATTGGGCCAGTCAGGTGAACAAAGTCACTTGGACCACCTTCAGGGACACCACCAGATCCCAAAACAGCAATACCTTCTTGCCCATTGTAGTGGGAACCCATCTACTTGCTATCAAACAGACAGGCAGTGTCTCTGAATACCTTGCAGCCTGGCAGGAAGCACTTTCTGCTGCTCCCAAAGCCATCACTGACAGAAATGTCAATGCTACTCACCCTCATTGTCAATGGGCTGAAGCCCCACATCTGTAAATGGGTTCCTGTAGGGCGCTGCACCTCTGTCAATGATTGCTACAAGGCCATTGTAGAGGCTAACAATCAGGCCTCAATGGGATTCCAAATATATACCAATTCCCCCTCCCAACCTTGTCCTGCGCCCAGCAGTGCCCACAACCAAGTAGGGCACCACCAATCTTTTCAGCAGGAGAATGGGACCAAGCGCCCCATAAGGGGGAGCTTCAGTTGGCCCAGATCAAGGATTCAGGAAAAGCCTGGGGTTGTAGAAACAAGAGGTTCCTCAACCCTGCTTGACCCACACTCTCAATCTCTCCTCACCAAGAATCCCTGCAACTACAGCGTACACAAGGTGGAGGCCTTAGATGTGTTCCAAGTCCATAGTGGCAACCCCCTCCTCCAAGCCAGTCATTCATCAAATAAAATAACCTGCTTGGCCTACCCCTTTTGTTTCTGTAGGAAAGCCCACAAACTCTTTGTAGACACTGGGATCAATAACACCATGGTCAATCATAAATTCCCAGATTCCCAAAAATTAGATTGAGTACACAGTCAATTTAAAGCAGTACATGTGGCAGACTCCTGCAGAGTAGTCATTATCCATGAGACTGTTCCCTTCTCAGTAAGAATGGGGAAACATCCAAGTTAAGCTCTCTGGGCCAAAAATGGCAGGCCTCAGCCACAGTGTCATTGCTGGCCTTGAATGGCTACAACATAAATGACCATACATTGGCTGGTACACCTCCGTGATAACACTCAAAAGGAATGAGGTAGTCTTACAGATCTACCCTATCAAATGAACAAGCTGCTTCATGACACCATGTTTATATGGCTCAAAGAGACAGGCACCTATGACTTCAAAGGGGGAAGCTGGAGTTCAACCAGTGTTCAGTGGAAGTCATTCACTCTGAACCCACAACGCCTTCCCCCCTCAGCCACATCACCACTACCAGCACTAGTATCACTTCTTGAGGAATATAAGGACATCTTCAGCAAAACACTAGACCAACTTCTCCCTCCAAGAGAAATACAACATGCTGTTAAGTTACAAGGGTTGTTGCTAAAGGCATGGCCCCTCTATTGCCTGATGCCCAAGGAAGACAAAACTCTCTGTCAACACCTTGTGGACACACTTGATAAGGGCTTTATCTGCCCCTCCCTCTCACCATATGGGGCCACCATCTTCTTTGTAGCTAAGAAAGACAGGACCCTTTGACTGGTAACCAAATACTGTGCCCTAAATAATGTGAAAGTTAAGAACAAGTACCCCCTGTTGCTGATTGACAACCTATTTGATATGCTTGCGGGTGTAGAGGTCTTCGGTAAGATTGATCTCATTGCAGGGTACAACCAGGTCCACATTGCGCCAGGGGATAAGACAAAAACTGCCTTTTGAATGTGCTACAGGTTGTTTGAGTGTTGTGTTATGAATTTTGGAAAGACCAACCCTCCCTCCATCTTTGCCATGATGATGAAAAAAGCCTTTGAAGACCTGATTGGAAAATGTATTGTTGTGTATCTTGATAACATTATTGTCTTCAGTCAAGACCAAACCACACTTCTCCAACATCTTTGTGATTTACTCAAAACTCTTTTTAAACCTCAGTTAAAGGCCAGGCCTTCCAAATGTGAATTCCTACAGTTGGAGCTTCTATTCCTGGGACGCATCATCTCTGCCCAAGAGATAAAGCCCAACCCTTCCAAGATAAAAGAAATCAAAAGCATGCCATCCCCCACTGATGTGGGCCAGGTGCGCACATTCTTGAGCATGGTTGCCTATGTGAAGAAGTTCATCCCCAAATTCAGAGAGCTGATTGAAACTCTCACAAAGCTTCTAAACACCAAACATCACTCCCACTGAACACCTTCCAGAGACCAGGCCTTTGACACGTTGAAGCAAAGGCTTACAACTGCACATGTACTAAAATTCCCCAATTGGAACTGTCAAGTACAAACTCAAGACTGATGCCTCTGAAAGGGCTATAGAGGGCATACTAAGAGTGGAGACTGTCAAGGGTGTCTTCATTCCTGTGGCCTACAAATTCAGGAAGCTTACTAACTCAGAGCAGTGTTATCTCATACATGATAAGGAGTTAGTGGTAAATGTGCACTGTGTCAAGAAGTGGTATTGTTACCTGGAAGGGGCCACATTCTCACCCCAAGTCTTGACAGATCACAAGTTGCTTCAGTATTTAAACACTCAGTCACACTTGACCCAATACCAGGAAGGATGGGTCAAGCGTCTGTCCCCAGTATCTTTTTTTTTAAAACCAAGAAATTTCTTTATTGGGGGTGGGGGTATCCATCAGGGAGTGCCCATTGTCTGTCCCTGTATCAGCTGTGCATCAAATACAAACCCAGAAAAGAGCTTGTCACAGCTGACGCTCTCTTCAGACTGTATATAGTGTTCATCACAGGAGATGACAGCTTAGACCCAGACTGGGCCATGCTCTACCTGCAACTGGAAGCCACTTATTACAAAGGCCTCAATTCTGTGACTATTTCCAAGATGAAGGACAATGAAAGCCATTTTACCACTGATGCTAGCAATGTCTGTTGCTGGGCAGAGACAGGTGAAAAGATGCCTTAAATTTCTACCACACAACAAGGAGATACCATATTGCATTACCACCACACCTTAGGCCATATCAGAGGACATAAATTCTTTGAAATTATGAAGCTTAAGGTTTGGTGGCCCTGTATGCCCCAGGAAATCCTGGACCTCCTCAAGACATGTGTCCTGTGTGAAAAGAACACATCCAAACCTGCCCCACCCAAGTCAGTTCTACCAATCAAAGTCATGGAACCCTTCAAACAATGGGCTCTTGACATTGTAGGACCCCTACCTGAAGAAAAACTGAGCAAGAAGTACATTGTCACAGCTATCAACTACTTTAACTGTTGGCCTATGGCGCAGGCAACAACCAATCACACTGCCATCACCATCACTTGGTTCATTGGCAAGGAGATTGTGGCGCGCTTTGGACGCCCCAAGCGTCTCATCACTGATGGGGGACCTGAACTTGTAGGTAACGTTATGAAAGCATACTGCACTAAGAACACCCTCCAATAAGTGGTCACCACACCATATCATCTCCAAGTCAACAGACACGTATAATGCCTGAATGGCTCCCTGGTACAACTGATTGCCAAGCTCTCACAGGAGCACCCAAATACTTCCTGGATAAAACATCTCCCCACTGCTCTACTTATCTTAAAAGCCAGAATTGATTGTGGTATTTGGTTCAGCCCCAGCGCCTTGGCCTTTGAGAATCCTGATGGTCTGATAGGGGTAGAAAAAAGGAAATTAAAGTCCACAGTTCCCAAGAAACCTCCACTTGTAACTACTTTTTCCCTGAGTCAATGGCACACCAAAGCTTGCAACATAGAGCAGGAGCAGATCAAGAGGAGACTAAACACCTCAAAGAAAGGTATACTGTGGGTGATCCTGTCTACGCCCTTAATTCCAACTCTATCAAACTGGAACCTGATCACCTTGAACCCTTCAAGATAGCTGCTGTCTATGACAACCACACCTATCAACTTGAAGACTCCCAAGAAAACACCAAGACCCTCCACCACAAGTGCTTGCACCCCTGCTGTGCCATCCCCACACAAGGCCTCTTCATGTGGACCTTCCCAGGCCTTTCAAAGGTTCCAATCCTGGTGCCTGATGACAAACAGGGGGCAAGGGAGGGTGTTGCAACCAAGATTTTCATCCTCTCTTGCTAACATATCCCACAATACACAGGAGGAACTCAATTAGTTGCCCAACGACATATTTAACAGAATGGATTAATCTAATGGCAGTGTAAAATTGCAGGCACTATCTTCTAATTAGGAGCACTGAAAATTTGATACTCTTCTCTGCACAAGTTATTCCATGGCTTCAAACCTTACATGAAACCTGCCACTGTTACACTCCCTGGTGGCCTTGTGGCTTTCCCCATATAGTATATTAGTCACAATAACAACCAATAACCCTTATTTTATTATTATTATTCTTATCCTTTCTATTGGACTGTTGTCTTCAATTAAATACTGAACTATCATTGGTTCAGTTGCAACATAAGAATATCAAATAATCAAGTTATAGACGGACCCAGCTTGGTGAATACCAATCCCTATGGTTCCACTGTTGACAATTTTATCAAATGGAGAGCAATGAGAATGTACAATGCCATCATTTTCCTGTCTTATGCAAAGATTTCTTCAAGAATCCTAGATTTTGGGGAAAAGCACACCCAATCTGGCCTATACAAGTGGGGCTCAATTTTCTATAGATTTTCAGAGATTTGTTAGCTGTTTCTCCAGTAGATGTGAAGTAGTAATCTCACATCAAAAACACTTCCAATGAGTATTACCACCAGAAAGAGTTAAAAGTTATGCTAGCATAGTTTGAAACCAAGAAATTTTTACACATAGCTTTCTTGAGTGCTGAGATCAATCCAGTGTGAGTGGGCTGCAAAAGAAATGTCAGTCATGTCTCATAAATACTGGAGCTACCAACCCAATCATGCTGAAATGCATCTTGCTGATGTTTGTTTATAAAGTGGTCTTAAAAGTTGCTGAGATAAAAAATATACTAAACAACACAGAAAAAAATCAGTTCAAAACAAAATTCAACTTTTTTTGATAGAATTAAAAGCTCATTCAATAGTAAAAGAGCACCAATGAGCTAAAATACTCATAAATACAACAAAAGATGCACACCGAAAAAAATTTATTTTTGAAATATAAACAAATCAACTAATCACAAACAAAATGATTTCAGTCACATAATGAATCCACTATGTTTATTATAGTTTTTAAGAAAAAATGAACTCAGTCACTAAAGTAAAAATATTGATCCAACAAGAAACCCTATAGCAACTGAAACGGGGGGGGTTGGGGGGGGAAAGCAAAAAATATCAAATATAAAGACAAGTTAACAAATTTGTTGTTTTGTTATCACTACATCCAAATAAAGATGTACAATATAGGTCAGAAAATGAGAATATCATTCTAAGTGTCTGTTTTTGGATAAAAAAATTGAATAAATCAAATATATCAATATTTATAGCTAAAAGTGCACATTTATAACAAAAAACAATAAATATAGAGATTTATAACCTGATGTGAAATATATGATAGGAAGATCAAGATTTGGGGTTATTATATATGAACAAATAAAAATTACATTAAATAAATTATATACAGTAGTTTTATAGACTGTTGAGATAAACAAAATCATTATAACCTAAAGCAATATGACCACAACTGAGATTAAAGTCAACTCAGCATAAAACAAAATTGAAAACCAATGAATTTATATTGAGGTAAAATGGATTTGGATTCACTTCTGTTATTTTACGCTTAGTTGATTTTTTTATCTAGCTGCAATGATTTTGCTTTAGGCTATAATTTTTTGTTTATCTAAACAGGGTATAGAGCTACTGTAGTTAAAGTGATTTAAAAATTTTGAAAATAAAAAAAAAAAAAAAAAAAAAAAAAAATTTTTTTTTTTTTTTATTTATTTTTGTGGGGGGGGTGTTTTTGGACAACCCGGGGGTGTGGGGGGGGGTGCATGTGTTGTTTTTTTAATATAGAAAGGAAGTGGTGTGTGGGTGGTGGACCAAATCCCCGGCCCTGAAATAATTGGAATTTGTTTTTAATTATATTTCGTAGTAAAGCAAATGCATCCTAACAACAGAGGAACATAACCAATGGAGTATACTATAGACAAGGACACCCTAATAGGGCCAAATAACAGAGTGGTCATTTTCCAAGAGATGAAAAGAGGGAGTAGCTCAGAGCTGGGATGTGAAACCAAAGCCACACAGATGCAGCAACAAACTCTGGGAACCCAGACCAGTAGAACAGGTAGTATCAGCCCTAGGGTACCCAAACTATCCAGGAAGGCTATAAAAGTTGCTACTACAAGAACAGTGAATGACATCACTATTTATTACAGATGTCACCTTCTCCACCTTTTAAAAGCTCTTCAGTCATCTTTAGAGTATTCACAAGAAGATTGGCAATCTTTTTTTTCCTCTGGTGTTTTATTTTCTTCCTAATAAGAAGAAATATACCTATGACCATGCTCTCACATATATTAAAAAATTTGATGAAATAATCCTCACCTTGAAAGAAGAGCCCAATTTTTTTCGGAGACAAGAGGGTGCAAGAAGACATCACCACTTACAAGAAGCAGGTGGAAATATTGGCATATCACAACTACTTGATTATTGATTTTGAGAAATCTCAAGTTAATGCATTCATAAAAGTATTAAAGAGCTCCCATCAGGGTACAACACACCATCTCAAAAATGCCATCTCAAAATACACCATCTTGAAACACACTATCTCAAATTTACGCTATCTCAAAATCATAGTAAAAACACCAGTTTGATTTACGGCATCACAGCTATGAAAAACAGGTTTTAAAATTTTAGGTTTTTTGAACTCCAAAAATGTCCAAAAATAATCTATTTTTTAAAAAAAACATTTATAGGCTTAAAAAAGCCTCAGAATTTCAAATCTGCAATAACAAAGGGGGTCAATTAAAAGCAAACAGGCTGTGTAAAGCCCAAAAGTCAAAATATACCCAAAATAACCATTTTCATCTATTATAACCATGATATATACTTTGAAAAATATATAATAGTATCAAATACTAAATAAAAGTCAAATAAAAGATAAAATTAAAATGAAGAGTGAGGAGATAAAAAAGAGCTTACTGGGAAAGAGCTCAAACATTAGTAGAGAGAGCAACAGAGATAGCTTGGAGATGCTCAAGATTTCTATCCTTAGGATAGTAGGCAAGAACTACCTTGTTGATCTCAGTGTACTTTTTCACCTCCTTAGTTTGCTTGGGGGATCACCCTTGGTCTGCATGCCAGTCTTAAAGAGGTGGGCAGAGATGGCTTGCTAGGTTTTCAAGTGAATAGGGATCTTGTTGAATTTGTGCTTCTTGACCCTGACCCTAGTTAAAAACTGGCTATGACACCCTTCAAGGGAAGAGGTGGTTTTGATGAGGCTGTCTTTGAACTTCTTAAAGCAGTTCTAAGTGATTGAGTCACCACCTTTTCAGATGCAGTGTGCTCCCTGAAAGATATCAACCCATTGAGTTTTGAAATACTCAATAAAGGGCGCAAAGGCTGCCTGATTGGCAATGATATAGGGGTGGTGGAGGAGGGCATTGTAGAAGGCATTAGTCTCCTCCTTTCTGCACAAGGGCAAGGGCAGCAAAGCAGTTGAAGACTTCCTTGGCTTCTTTGGTGCCTTCTGTGTTTTTAAGCTCAAGGAGATCAGAGCACTTTTGGAGGTGGCAACATAGTGCTTACTGGAAGTGAAAGTAGCATCCCTGAAGGGAGCTCTTGAAGACTTGGATAAAAGCATTAGCCTGAGCCTGCACAAAGTCAACTACCAGATATTCATGGTAGGGTAGGCTTTCTGGCTGCTTTTTGGGGGGGTGGGGACATCTTCTTCTTGGGAGAGGGTCTTCTTCTTGCACCCTCTAGTCTTCTTGGGCTCCTCTTTGATGGTGAGGAGGATCTTGTCCAGTTTAGTCTTCAGGATAGTGATAGCACAGACATATGTGTCCTTCTTCTTGTTGGAGAGGAAGTAGAAAACAAGGGGAATGGTTAGATTGCAAACCTGCCTATGGATATTCAAAAGCTGGCTGAAGAGCTTTTGGCAGGTGAAGAATGTGCCATCTGCAAGCCAGGTCTTGCATTTCAAGAGGTTGCACAGATCCTGGTTTGTGGCAAAGCAGATAATACGCTCCTGTGCGTCTGGGCCATTGTTGTGGAGAAGGAATCTCTCCTCATGGCAAGATAGCTTTTGTTCCTCAGTCAAGATCAATTGATCAATGGAGCTAGCACTGACGCCTTCAGTGCTCAGAGCATGAATCTGATCAGTGAGGTATATCTGTAATTTTGAGGCGTCATCAACAAAGGCAAGTTGGGAATAATTAAGGTTGAGGAGGGCATTGTTCACCACCTCAGTTGAGGTTTTGTCCCTGGTGGTGGGGATCACTTGCCAAAGAAACCAGAAGATCAGTTGATGTAAGAAATTAAATGGCTCAGTGCAATCATGGTTGAAAGTTTGGGCTTTAAATCTAGCAAATCCATAAGTGGTGAGCCTTGCAGGGCACCCAAGGGTATCACATTTAAAGTGATGTTGACAGATGGCTTCTTTCTTGTCATTACAGTTGAAGCTTTAGCCCTTGTAAACAAAGCCAGCACCTCCTTTTTTTGGACATGATAGGGTAGCTTGCAGGGAATGTGGTAGGAACAGCAAAGGCATCATTCCTGTTGTAGATATTGTGAACAGTTTTTTATATCCCAAAGCTCAATTTGGTCATTGACAGGAGCACTAGGATCAGGTTCCTGCTCCTCTTCAGGCTCTGATGTGGGATCAAAGTGGCAATTGAAATCAAACAGCTTCTATTGGGGATCAGAGGGGGAGTATACAAAGGGAGAGTGAGGAGGAGTTGGGCTGGTTTCCTCTGGATCAGGTGATGGTGTTGGGGTCTTGAGAGGAGCTTTAGACTTAGCAGGCTGCTTTTTGGGGGTAATTTTGGCCTTTTTGGCCTTGGGCATAGCTTTGTTGATGGACTTGGGAGGCATCTAAAAGTAAATTAGTATCAAAATATGAGTATTTTAAGGGCAGTTTTCAAATGAAAAAAATGGGAATGTTTATAACATAAAAAAGTAAATATTTTTACATAGAATTGTAGAAGAAGTCTGAAAATATATACTACCAAAATTTAAAGTTTTTTATTTTGTAAAAATAATTTTTTTATTAGTAGCACAAGTAGGTAAAACTTTGAATTTTGACTGAAAACTTGCAGTCAAAATGGTGTTTTTGAGATGACATAATCAAGATGCTGTAGCTCAAAAACATAGTGATTTTGAACTTTTTTATATTAAATTAAGAGATTTACAGTGGAGATATCTCAACTGGGCAAAGAGTAAAACTTGAATATTTCAAAAACTAGCTTATAAAACTGGGAATAAAAAGTACCTAGTTGTTTATAGCAGGCCAAAAATACATATTTGTAAATTCTCTTAGGCTTTCTTACATTTTTACTATAGTGATATTTGGCGTGAAAAAGTACTTTTTAAAAGTGAGACCCAAGAATTGCAATTGTGGAATTGATATAGTGTAGTGTGGCATCATATGTAATTTCCCCTTATTTTCCCCTATCTGTTACATGCATCAAATCAATTGGGTGATAAGAAACCTGGTGGAACTTGAAGTGATGTGAATCAAAATGGTGTAATCACTACCTTTCATATTAAAATCACCAATAAAATATTCTATTAAGGAAACCCTTATCATTGTATCCATGTATAGATAAGTTATAAATTACATATAGAAAAAGTGTTTGTTTACCAGGCAATGACAACAACTAATAGGGCTACCTTAGTGGCATTGTTTAGGGTTGTTACTATTGTAAGTGTCTTGGATTAATACTATAGAAACATATTCTGATTATATACAACAGGCTTTATTTTAGTGCAGGAATAAGCTCATTTTAGTTAAAGATAAATGGAGTATTTTGAGATGGTGTTTTCAAGATGGCGTGTCCTATCCCCATCTGTCAGGAATGACAATTTGGATGCTCCTGAATCCCAAAATACAGAACCAGAGTCAAACCCTGGACAAAACCCTTTGCAGACCGCCAGACCCATAGGCTAGGAACCCAATAAACCACTACCAATTGATAAAGTTGTTGCCAACCCGCCAGGACCCAAACCTTTAACTGTCACGCAGAATTCTGCAAGCAAACCACCAGTGCAAGATGACTGGGAATTTCCCTGAGGTGTCAATACCTGACACCAGTGGTTTGCTCAGTGAAATGCGCAAGTTTTCCAATGAAAGTTATTCCAAAATCCCCCAAAGCCCAGGAAGAGGCACTGAACCTGAAGAGGCACCCAATACCCAAATCAACAAACAGAAGGATTTGAAGTCGTCTCATCCCAAAGCAGCCAGTGGCAAACCGCCAGTGCCAAGCGCCACACTGCCATCTAAGACCCCTGATGCCAAACCGCCCAAGCTCAGAAAACCCAACTAGGAAATGAAGCCTGGCAGTGTGGTATAAATACCTGCCAGGCTGAGTTCAATCCCCATCATCATTTTTAAATAAAGGTTATGAGATATTGGTTTACCCACTTATTGCCATATTTTATTCTTATCATCTGCCAGTTAACTCAAAGATCATCTGACCCTCCTGCCAGCCCGCCAGCCACGTACCGCCTGGCAGGTGTCTCCTTTGGTCCTTTCCATTTCACAGAGTATCCCTTAAAGCCTGAGTACAAGGACTAAACCTGCCAACAACATACTAGCCCAGGATCCCTTGGCCAGAACTACCAGAGTTAACCAGATACAGCCAAAAAGGCCCTTGGTATGTTACCAAACCCCGCCTGTTCAGAGATAAATACAGCTTCCTTCCTGCCTACCAATTAGACATGGAACCACCTGTCATCCCCAAACCAATGCCTGCCTCCGCCGCTGAGCTCCCACTGCACCATACCAATAAGCTTTTTGGGATTGTATATATTACCCTCACAGGAGGAATAGATACTATTGTTCCCGCCGCTGGTCTGTGGTTGTGGGTGGGAAAGTCAATGTCTACCTCATTAAGTTAGCGTCAATCCTTTGGTGGACCCTGCCCACCCAGTCTGCAACCTGCCAGTTCCCAAACAGTAGCAAGCCATGAAGATCAGGGTTGGTTCCCTGACACTCATCAGGGATGCTATTTCTTACTTCCAGCAAGCACTCTGCTGCTGCCTCCAAAAGTGCTCTGATCTCCATGAGCTTAAAAGCACAGAAGGGAGCAAAGTGGCCAAATATGTCTTTAGATGCTTTGCTATCCCTGCCTTAATGAGAAAGGAGGAGACAAATGCCTTCTATAACGCCCTCCTCCACCACCCCTATATCATTGCCAATCAGGCAGCCTTTGTGCCTTTTATTGAGTATTTCAAAACTCAGCGGGTTAGAGTTTTCCAAGGAGCACACTGTATCAGAAAAAGCAGTGACTCAATCACCTGGAGCTGCTTTAACCAGGTTAAAGGCAAGTTGATCAAGACTATCTCTTCCCTTGAAGGGTGGCATAGCCAGTTTGCAACTAGGGTCTGGGTCAAGAAGCCCAAGTTTACTAAGGTAATAGTGAACCTCAAGATTCAACAGGCAATCTGCCTGCCTGTTTAAGACAGAAATGAAGAACAAGTATGTCCCCTAAGAACCAAGGATGTGAAAAAGTATACTGAGATATGAAAGTTAGTCCTTGTCTACTATCCTAAAGATAGAAAGCTTGGGCACCTCCAATCCACCTCTATTTCTCTTTCAGCCTTTGTTTGAGCTCTTTTATAATAAACACTTCTTCTTTTTCTCTCTTCTTTTCTTTTAATTTTATTTTATTTTGACATTTATTTAATACTTGGTTTACATATAGTATAAATTATAGCTCATAGATATTATAAATTAAAAGGGCTGCTTTTGGGTGTTTTGACTTTGAGAATTTACAATGCCTTGGTCTTACTAATCAACCCCTTATTTTTATTGCAGATTTGGAAATTATGAGTTATTCTAGTCTAGCTATGATTTTTAAGATGTTTTATATATTTTTTCATGTTTCTTAAACATAAACACTGTTTAAGATAGTACTTTTTTAGCTGTAATGCTGTAAATTAAAATGTTGTATCTATTATTACTTCTGAGATATTGAAATTCAATTTGGAGTAATTCAAGATGATGTTTTTGAGATGGTTCATTGTACTAATGACACTACCATCAAAAGAAAAATTCAAATGAAGATAAGAGAAAGGAAGATATTGCAATGAAGACTAACCAAGAAACTCAATATGAACGACCCAAGGATGAATAACAAGAAGTAAGTGAAGAGGATATCCAAAGCAAGAAAAAGAGTCCCCCAAAGATCACCCAAAGCCCCAAACCAGCTTAAACTTCAACTCTAATAAAGAAAGAATTAACAAAAAGGCGGACCAATAAGAATATTCATGGCTTTGAGCCAGAGAGAATAAAAACTCATGTGATATGAAGAGATAGTTTATCATCCCTGATGAGCTTTCCACATTCTATTTCATGTTGAATTCCCAGGATATACCAGATTTTGTATATGAGGTCTATACTTTTACAGCAACAACATATTTAGATCTGGTGCCATAAAATAATTCAAGTGTAAGAATAAAGAATGTCTCACAATGGTTGTGACTAAAAGATTTAAATTCCTGAAAATTATCACTGAAGATCATGAGAATTCTCCTCCTAAATATATGTTGAATTGCCTAAAGGAGTGATACCTGATCACCAAAATCTCATTGAAGTCAAATTTGCCCTCCTCAACACATGGCTACCAATGTTCTAGAAAATCTCAATGACCCCCACAATTCATGGTCCATAAATATTATCAACTAATCAGGTCCAAAACTAAAAAAAGAAGATATGATTCAATTCCAGTCAATAACCCAGAAACAACAAAGGATTTAGTCATTGATGATCAAGTCAATCATAACAATGATGGGTCTCTCTTATTGATGAATGAAGATTCTGAAGAGGTTGAGGAGAGTATGATAATATAAGCAACCAAAAGTCATCTGACAGTGCTTAAGAATCAGGAGCTGTGGCCATCAAATGCAGCATTTACCAGCTTCCCTAAGATTTTCAGCCAGCTATGGTACATTCATGCTGAAGTAGATGAGAGAGTGGTATCTCTCATCTACTTCCTCATGATTGGAACCAAGTAGGAGAGCTATATAAACTCTCTGAAGATCATAAAGTAGAAAATTCAGAAGATAATCCTAGAGGAGCAAGGAGCCAGGCCCACTTACTTCATCAGGAAAGCCACCCAAGGATCACTTTGTCTCAAGAAGACTCAAAAATATAAAGCTAGTCCTGCTTGATTTTGAGGCTTCCCAATATATACCATTTAGGAAAGTCTTTGGATGTGAAACTCAAGGACACTACTTTCATTTTTTTCAAGCCTGCCTTAGGAAAATGAAGAACTTTAAGGAACTTTATAAGAAGTATATACCATATACCTTAGAGATCACCAATAAAATGGTTATAAGGTGCCCTACTTTATGATTTATGAAGAATGATGATATCTTGAAGGCAGTAAAGCTTCTGGATACAGATAAATGGGATGTAGTCAACAAGAAACTAATGACTAGATTCATTAACTACTTCAAGGACAAGTGGACTAGGAAGTGATTGAGAAGAAACATGAGCCAGGGAAGAGCAAGGTCAGCTGGAAATATGTAGAGTCTATCATGAATGGGGGTACCAAGACCAAATCTGCCCTGGAAGAATGGCATAATCACTTTTCCAAATCAGTGAGAGCTAGCAATCCATTATTTGGCAAGCTGTTTGTGGGCCTGAAGAAGTCAAAATACAGGGCTGATAAAATCCTTATGAATGTTGAAAACAAAGTACCTCCTACTTCCAAGAAAATTCAGCATGAACTCAATAAAGAAACAGTGTAAAATCTGGCAAATATGAGCTATAAAAGAGATGTGATGCTGTAATACCTGAAGAGGTTATCAAATGCTACAGTGGTTTTTAAACTTGTTGAGATAAACCAAAAAATTTCAGTCTAAAAATAGAATCAAAAATCAAGGGATTTATATTAAATTACAATAGATTTGGATCCACTTTGATTTTGCTTTTAGACTGAGTTGTTTTTGTTTTTAGACTGAGATTTTTTGTTTATCTCAACAGGTTTGAAAATTACTGTGTGAACTTTGGGTTTAAATAATTGATAATGTTTCATATAATGAAAGTTTTCTTATCTTCTTATGTATATTTTTTTAAAATAAAAATAATTAGTATTTTCATTTATTTCCTAATATATTTTCATAGTTTAGGATTTAAAATTAATTTTTTATTAAAATTTTATATATTTAATTGTTTTTATTTGATATAAATATTTAAGCTTATTTTAATATGTAATGTATGTTTTTATTAACTGTCTAAGTTAGCAATCAATTGGATTTACTTTTTGACAGAAATTTTATTTATTCATATTAAATTAAAGTAACAGAAAATTAGTGTGTTTAGTGTTGGCTGATAGAAATTTGATTGAAAGAACAAAAATTAGCAGAACATCTTCCTACCTTGCATAGTAGAGGCATCTCACTATAATAGGGAAGAAAGTCTTGATATGCTAAGATTTGGAAGCTTTCTTGAAGGTGGCCCATTTCAACTCTGATTTGTGGACCACCCAGGTGGTAAACCAGGCCACAACAGGGCCCACTAAGTGTTCTGAGGCAGTGAAATTCCACATGGGTTCAAGACCTAACATATGCAAAGTCAGGTTTATGTGAAATTTAGACAACTGACAAGTATTGATGTTTTATACACTATAAGTAAAAGTGTCCAGCTGTAGATTTAGAATTAATTGGAAAAGATCTAATGAGGAGAGATGCTGATGGTTTTCTGGTCTAGATGTAGTATATTGTAGACACTGAGAATTAAAAGTTGGTCTTTGTAAATAATGTAGCCTTCAGGTTATCCTCTTAAGGAAGAGGCAGGAAGGTTTCTCTGGGAGAATAAGTAATATAGTATTTATCCCATTTTTTATTGTGATTAATTTCCTTGGTGGAAGTTCAAACTTATCACTTATACCACTATTGCAACCAAGCCATCTATAACACAGTTATTAGAGTTAGGGGAATAAAATAGTCCAAAGAAGGGACAGAATGAGCTTTGAAATCAAATAATATTTACTGAGAAGGGAAAATATTCTTATTTTGTGCAAGAGAGCTATTGGGTCATCAAGGGGGTGACATATGTGGTACTGATCAAGGTATGGATTTGCAGTGGTCTTTTTATGGTTTTTTGGGATCATCACTGTAAATTGGCAATGTTTATTATAAGGAATATGAGATCTGATATGCCTGTGGGTTGTGTGAAACCATAATGTTAGACCAATTGTCATATTTTACTACTACTTATGGTAGCTTAAAATGGTTAGTATTGTCCCTATATTTTTCACTGTAGTTACTTATAAGTGCAGTATACTATATGTAATAATGGAAGAAATCTGGGATGTCAATAATTGCTTTATTAAGATATATAAAAGAAAGTCTGACTGGCTGTCACATTATTGAATGAATCAGCCAAAATATAGTCCGTTTATGTTAAGGGCAATATAACAATTGCCCAATTGCCCACATATTTTGCTGCGTTTGCTATTCTATGCCTGTAAAATCATTTAATTGCGCCTAAAAAGAAATATTTGAATCAAGGATTTATTGCAAATACAGCTTGGCCTTCACTTCTGCATCTAATAATAGATTTTTAGCATTTAAGAGCCACTTTTCTCTATTTGGCAAGGCGCGTAAAAATGGCTGTTTTTTTTGCCCAAGCACTTTACAATGTCACTTTTCCACTGCCGCCATATGGCAAGTCATTCTTTTGGTGCCTCTTTCCCTTGGCAATAATTCCCCTGACCCCACTATATAACCTTCTAGAATATCAAATAAAGAACCAGTTTTGTCTTATTTACTTTTATTCTTCTGTCTTAACCAAGGCTATCACTATAGCAATTACAGGTATAGTATTAAGAAAAAGAGTAGTACACTAAGTAATTGTAGAATTAAGCAACCCATAGCCATATTTTATGGCATTGGCGCTCATGGCTTCTAAAAATCACAGCTTCCTCTCTTCCTATCCCTGTGGCCCTGTTTTTGTGGAGGGAGAGATGTCCTTGCCTATACCTGAAGCTCCTTCTTCTCAACCCACTCCAGGATCAACCTTCACTGCTTCTGGCTCTCTATCTTATAGACTCAATGGCCCTTCCTATGGTCAACCAGGACTAAGCCAGTGATTTCCTAACTGCCAACAACTTTTAGAAGTTGCCAGCTCCCAGTCAAGCATGGTATTCTGGATAAACTCCATTGAAGAAGCTCTTACCTCCCTGATAATAATTCAGCTTGACCCCATGGCTGAAGCAACTGTCATGAACAACGTCTCCTTCTCCTTGGAGCCTGCCTTGGTGAAGGAAGTCTGTTGTCAATATTCTCTTTCTTCTGCTTCTGGTTGTTTTCCTGATAGAATCCTCCTTAATTCCGGTAGCCTACAAACTGGTAGCTGCTCTGGCCCCTGCTATGGTCCCTCAAACCTTGCTAAAAATATATCAGAAGCTGTTCACTCCCACTCCAGAATGGCTCTATGGATGAGCAAGATAGAACATGTCCTTTTTCCTTGGTACCTAACCAGATGAAGCAGCATGATGCCCTGGAGTTCTATGGTCATCCACAGAAAATTCCTAAGCCAGAAAAAATCCATAAAAACTGTATCATGGAGTTCTCTGCTCTTCAGGATACTATAAAGGCTCAAGAGATATAGATGGTTTTCTGGAAGAGGAATTAGTTCTGGCCTTTCAGGAAAAAAAAGAGTGGCTAGATGAGTTGGATGCTCAACGTGCTCTCCTTGACTCCCTTCAGGACCAACTAAAAAAGCACCTTGAAGATGCTTAAGCAATTAGTACCCCTGGGCATCTAATGGGAATGCATGGGAATTCTAAAGCTGATAGTTACCATTCTCAGAAGATCCATATTCAATTGCCCTTTTCTGGCTTCCACCACTGTCACAGAAGAAATGAAGAAGATGTCTTCTACAGTACACCTTCAGCAGGTACCCTGGAGTCTCTCTGGGAGCCTGATAGAAATTTCTTCATCACTTCTGATGGTTCTGAAGCAGCTAAACCTCAAGCTAGTCAGAGCAAGGAAGAAAACACCAATGATTCTGGTGCTGAGGAGGACAATGATCATCACTCAAAAACTATTAAGCATCCAGGACAAGGAGAAATCCTTGGCTGCATTTGTGGTCTCCCCACCCTCCTCTCCCCCTGAAAAGCCTGTTCCTGACCCTGGTGCTTGTTTTCCTTTAAAACAGAGCCTTCTGATGACCCTCTGCTGGTTGACTTTGCCTCTCAATCAGAAATTATGGATCCTTGAACTGTGAGAATACAAGAGGATCTTGCCTACCGGGTCCCCACTGTTAATAACCAGACTTGCTGCATAAAGCTTTGCCCTTATATGACCATCCCCTGTAAGGACTAACATACTGCCTTGCTGCACTATTATAAACATCTGTCTCAACCTGGGATCAAGATCATGCCTGAGAATGATAGTATAGAACACTTGTTCAAGCTATTACATACTGAAATCATTCCCACGCCATTGGAACCCTTCAATGAAGTTAGCCCAGCTGTTGGAGCTGCCAAGGCTACCTTCTTGAAAATGTTCAAGGAGCTTGGTGTAGACCAGGATTCTAAGGTTATGGTGATCCAGGAAGACTACCAAGATTTCATGTACCTCAACTTGGTGATAGACAATCCCCATGGGCAAGCTATCCTTGACTTGGGATCCCCAGGTGTTATTAATCCTTTCTACCTGGTTAAGAAGTTGAGGTTGGCACCAGATTTGACCTACCACAAGGATTCTGATACTGTGGACCCCCAGACTTCCAAGGCTAAGGATGCCTACTCCCCTCTCCCTCCTTGCTTAGACAGGCTGATGATGACTACACTGGCCATTACCTTGAAGAACTACAGCTATGAAATACTTATGGGAACTAGCTTCATGGTTCAACATGGTAAAGTAGCCAACCATGATGACCACACTTTTGGGATTCAAGGCAATCAATCTAAATGTTCTACTATGACAGCTGCTCTACCAATATTATCCTGCAATGCCAGACACACCGGGCCATCAAGATGCAGGATTATGACTATGAGAATACTCACTGGGCCAAGGCTGCTCACCAGAACACAGATTACCTCTTCTGCCTCACAACTGTTGCACTGTTGTCTTCTCTGGCAATCACATTGCATAGAAAGCTCTTGGAGGACTCTTCTTTGTGGGAGGAGGAGTTGTTGGTCATCAAAGGCCAGCTTCACAAGCTGTATGAGAACTCTTGGTTACCTTATATATGCACATACTTGCAAATGGACTCAGTGTTAGCCACTCACAGGAACACTGGCTATGCTAGGATTCAGAAATCTCTGGCTTTGTTACAGCTGCACTGTTTCTGGGAATGCATTCACTCAGATGTTGGGGGAACCTTAGATGCCTATCACAATTGAAACATTGAAAGAACTAAGGTTCCCAATTTATGGCACAAGCTTTTCTGCCCTGGTTTTGCCTCACATACAGTTGCCATCAATGTGGTGGGTACCTTAACAGTCATCAACAGCTACAACAACTTCATAGTTGTAGCCATAAACTATCTGAATAAGTGGGTAGAAGCAAAAGCAATCCACAAAAAATCTGAATTGATGACAGCTACATTTACCCTGGAGAACATCATATACAAGCATGGCTGTCCCCAGATTCTTCTGACTGATAATGGTACCAATTTCACCAGTCACATCATTCCCTGCCTCAACCAACTGATGGGAATCTGTGGGACACTATTTATCCCTTATCACCCACAGACAAATGGCATGGTAGAGTGTAATAATGGAAGCATGATCCAGATACTTCAGAAGCTCAGTCACCAAAATGAGACAGATTGTGATACCTTCTTTCCAGGAGCCACCTTTGCATACAACATTGTATACCACCACCATACTGACAAACCACCCTTCCAGCTGGTATATGGCGGCAACCAGGACTTCCCTCTTTACTATATTCCTTGGTAAAGCCCAGTCTGGCTGTGTCCCCAGAAGCCTATCTACAGGGGCTTGTCAAGAACCTTGGTTAACTGCAATCAGAAGCATACAGTGCAAACTTAAGCTATAGGTTTCAAGGCCTTGAACAAGCTTCCTCCAAATAATCTTTCTTGTCCACATACACCATAGAAGACTCTGTATACGTATTCAGCAACAGAGGCTATGGAAGAGAATCTAAACTTGCTCCTTATGGCAAGGCCCAGCCCAGGTCATTCAGAAGACTGTCCCCAACTCCTGCACCCTGAAAGAGCCCCTTTCTGGGCAATTGATCACTAGAGTACATACTCAATTCATGAGTGCTGCTCCTAGTGATCAAGAGGAAGCCCCAATGAGGACAACAACCTAAAAAAACAAAAGCCTAATTAAAACATTCCATGGGTTATTGTCATGTTTGTGATAGTTAGAAGATATAAGTTATAATGGATAAGGAACAAGAATTTATTGGGGACTGATAAGACTCTGCAAATACTGTATCAAAAGTTTCATCACTTGGACTGTAACCAGGAAACACAAATGGTTTCTGTTGGAGCCACAAAGCCAAGGCTCAGGATAAGACACTTGATACCCACCAAACAAGAGATGTCATTGACCTTTATGGCCATCAGAAAACCCACTGCCCAGTCCAAATGAGCTCCTAGGTCTAAGTAATGACTGTCTGCGTCATTGAACACCACCAGCTTATTGCTGGTCTCTTCTGCTGGTACTGACCTCTGGCGTCTGTCCTTCTTAGTGTTCACCACCTACACCATCTTCCTTACTGTCCTTTGAGTTTTCTTTGGATATCTGCCCGCCATGCCTGCTTCTCAAGAGTGTCACACAATTCAACCTGTTTGTCTGATCCAGTAGGGGGTAATGTTGCATTATTGAATGGGCTGGCCAAAACATAGTCTGTTTATGTTAAGGGCAATAGAACAATTTCCCAATTTCCCAATTTCCCACAAGTTTTGCTGTGTTTTCTATTATATGCCTGTAAAATTGTTTAATTGCACCTAAAAAGCAATATTTGAATTGAGGATTTATTGCGCATAGAGCTCAGCCTTCACTTCTGCAGCTAATAGTAGGTTTGTAGCATTTAAGAGCCACTTTCCTCCATTTGGCAAGGTGCGTAAAACTGGCTGTTTTTTTGCCCAAGCACTTTACAATGTCACTTTTCCACTGCAGCCATATGGCAAGTCATTCTTTTGGTGCCTCTTTCCCTTGGCAATAATTCCCCTGACCCCACTATATAACCTTCTAACATATCAAATAAGGAGCCAGTTTTGTCTTATTTACTTTTATTCTTCTGTCTTAACCAAGGCTTTCACTATACCAATTACAGGTATAGTATTAAGAAAAAGAGTAGTACACTAAGTAATTGTAGAATTAAGCAACCCATAGCCATATTTTACAACACTGGCTACCTAATTATAATGCCAGCTTAGGTGTACTCAATTCATAAGTGGTTGATTTTCTTTTTCTATATAATTTAGAGTAAAGAGTTGATAACCAAGCAAAAATCTTGATTTGACTGATCCTTGCATACAATCCCTTACATGCAGCTTTGAAAGTACAAAGGTTGAATCCAGTGGAGTGTGGCCTAAATTAAATTGAAATTAGAGTATAGATCACTCGGAATTCAAGAAAATTGCATTTAACTGCTTGAATTTTTAATAGAAGTTTAATTATTGCATACATGACAAAGAGGCTTATTTGTATAGATAATATAACTCCAGAATGTGTGGATTAAAATAGAAAAGGGGAAAGAGATTGTTTAAAAATATGATTAAAGTTTGGATCCATGTACTATATCCTTATATGATTTGATGTTTAACCTATATATTAAGGATACAACTTCTTGAGAAAAGAAATCTTGATTAATTTAAAGAGAATGAATTCAAATTAGATATATAAATGCTAGTTTAAGTAAGAGATAGTTGGCCTTCCAATTTCGATTTTATTTGCTTTGAAGTGAAATGATAGAATATTATAACCAGGTGCATTAGATAATCCAAGTGTCTGAAGATTGTTTTGGACTTAACCTGACTTATTATTGAATTATTCTAATAATGACGTCAGTAAAGTAAACAGGAAATAATAATTAATACTCAATAAAATGATTTTCATAAAATTTAGAGTATCTAGATAAGTTTTCAGATAATTATGATAATAATGGTATCAAGCATGATAACTATAGCTACTCTAGATGCTGAGATACACAGTGAAGTACCAGAATTGAGCTTATGCCATGATCCAAGGCCCTGGCTCAATATGATACTTCTGATATCACACTTAATACAGATAAAAAGTTAAAAACATAATCTATGTGAAAAATAAGCTAATCTCAATGCCCAACAGTTTATTTTAAAGCTACAGATCAGCTCTAAATTTTGAAGGAATTTAGAAAATCAGATATTGACTCTAGAAATTAGTATGTTATTTTCATAAACTTAATAACAATACACCATTTATTTAGATTTATATTTTATATTTATACTTGGGATATGTAATTTAATTTAAATAATATATTTTAAATAACTCTTAAAAAGTTTTCTTTAAAGTTTTTTAAATTAAATAGAGTATAAATAATCACAGCCTAAAAATCCAATAAAATATATTGAAAGTCTACATTAGATCCAATTTCATACCTGTCCTTGAACAGATCATCCAACTAGTTGACTAAAATAGTGAGGGTTTTAATATTAAGGAGGAAAATGCTTGTGATAGCATTAGGGAGTTTTACTTTCAATTAGTGAGGATCAAGAAAATAAAGGATTCCATAATCAGTCTTATCAGCAGATTGATCAATCAATCAAACCTTTTGGATCAATCTGGATCTATTACCTTCTTAATACATACCACTAATGATCCCAGTAGCGCCCATGCTTTTACCAAGGAATACACCTCACAGCTGATCTGCTACTGTAGTTTTTCAGGGGGCAGCTAAGTAGAGAATTGCTGGAATACCAATGGTTTGATTAGACAATTGGCCAAATGGTATATTATCCAATTCAAAATTCATTAAATCATAACAGGATTTCATAGCTGATTGCTCCAACTATGCAATTATATAGCACCTGTTGTGGGGTGACCCAATGAGCACCTATATGTGTGGTGAGATATGTTAGCAATTGAGGTATCTAAATTGACCACATCAATCATAAATAGTTGTCCTTGCATGCTCTCATCAACCCAGCCACATTTTCTAAATGGGTTGCAATAAGACTGTATTCTAAAGAACAGTGAAATTTAAGTACCAATTTCACTTGGATTGTAAGGGTACTATCCTTGGTTGGCCAGCCCTTAAGAATTAAAGATATGGCAGGCAGGCTGGAAGAGCACACCAGAGGATTAGTGCTAACTAGAATATATAGGAAATGGAGCACCCAACCTAGGATCAAAGGCCAGCTTTAGTATCTAGAGTATCAATTACCCTGAATAGGATAATATACATGATCCTAAACAGCTTGTTGGAGTTTTCCATGAGAAAGTCCTGGGCAGATAGATAGCCAGTCTTTGTTGTGGGAGGAGGATCCATTGGGACTTGATAGATTGGAAGATGGGCGTACTTGTCCTTAAACAGCCCAGGTTCAGTGTTGTTCCAGATGACTTAACAGTTGAGTCTTGTATGCTCTCTACTACAGACTGTGGGATCAGATAGTAGAATAATTTCTAGAGTAAAGTCCTTTAAAGCCAGATTGATAGGATAATCTGTGAAATAGAAAGGTCTAAATGGAGAGCCAGAGGCCTGTAAGCTGCAGGCAGGTTAGCTGAAGGTAGGGGTAATTTGGTTAGCCAGGCTGGAAGATACAGTATTCAAATGACAGAGTATAAGAATAAAATATGGTAAAAGCTGGTAGAACCAATGGTTAATAACAGTTGTAACTAAAATAGCAATAAAGCCTGGTGTGGGGTCCACAGGTTGATATAATTTCTCATCACTAGTCTTTCTCTTTAGAGATCAGGGATTAAGAGGTTGGTAATCTGGGGGTCAGGTAGCCAGGTTAGCTTGAGGCTGGGGCGGTAAAATGGCATTAGAAAAGGACAGCCACTCATTGACTGGATCAATATAACAGAAATCTAGATCCTTCTGCTCTTTAGAACTATTATTGAGGGAAATATTTTAGCTGGTGTTCCTCTCAGTTGGTGAGCAGGTAGGCAGCAGTTTTATGTGTTCTTCTCATTGGCTGCCTCTCCTGAGGGCACTGCTGAATGGTTGATTGTTGAAGAGGCCATCTCAAAATAAGAGCGGTGGCTATTTGCTATATCAGTGATGTCTTCTGGTAGGTTGGCATGCAAATTTGCATCAGAGGGAGGAATGTTGGGCTGATATAAGAGGGATTGAGGCACAAAAACATGGGCAGCTGGGACAACAACGGTTTAATTTCTGTCCTGCACCTTGGGTCATGGGGAAAGGAGGATTGCTGTTCATGACAAGGATGAAAAGATGATTTATGTCCTCAAACTTCAAATGCAATTATGGCTGGCCTTCTTTATTACTAAAGGCATCCACTATTTATATTAGGTGATCCTTATTGATGGCTGATAGTATGTGTTCCCCCTATGAGCAGATTTTAGATGTACTTCTGGGAGAGGGCTTACCAGGTACCAGTTTTAAAAAGTGATTTAAGCTGGCTTCTCTGTTTCTAAAGGTATCAGCTAGCACCATTGGGGTATCTTTACTGATGACTGATGTAATGATGGAGCCTCTAAAAATTCAATGATTTTGATAAAGTTTGGTATGGAAAACCAAATGCTAATAAATTTTGCAGCCAGCAGAAATCAGAGAGATGGGATTCTCAGCTGGAAAGCTCTGGACAAAGAAATAGAGAGTGTTTGTCCAAAGAAAGCTGATAAAGGGTATAATAATAGGTGGTTGAGGAGTGGAAAAAGGAGTTTGATAGCAGAAGATTTCACAGATTGGGTCAATATTTCCTGGATTTAAAGCTTGGTGGACCTGGAAAGCAGTGCAGAGGTGGTGGACACCACAAATCTGACATCACACAACACTAGAAACCTTAATGGGAACATACACCCTAAGCAGATTTTAGATCTACTTTCTGGGAGAGGCTTAAAATCAGATCCCTAGAATCTTTAAAAGTATTTCAGTGGCTTATTGAATTTCTGCAGTGGTATCTTTAGGACTTGCGTGGTACCTTTACTGGGATGGCAGATGTTATGATCGGGAGGCTTTGTCAAAGGCTTCAATGATGTTGAAAAAGTTTGTAGTGGAAAACAGATGCAATAGATTGTTTTTGTACCAGAAAAACATAGAATTACCGTGTTTTTTATTTTTGGACATGTTTGGTCAAAATTTGTGATATTGAGGGTATTCCAATGCTTTTGTCTAAAATTAATTTCTTGTCAATAGCCTGGATTTAGGTAGTCTGGCTTATGAGGTGGTTTTTTGTGAGCCTGACGCCAAAGACTCCTCTGTTTTTGTGGGTAAGCAACACTAACCAAGATGATACTATCAGTGATAGCTGATAGCACCTGTGCCCCTATGAGCAGACTTTTGATGACCTTCTAGGAGAAGGCATACCACTTTTTAAAGTGGATATTCAAATTTTCCCTTGGCATTAGTACCCATGTATACTTTGTTAAAGAAGAATCCATTGTTTAAAACCAGGGATTCCCTCCATTTTTAAATGCTTTAAAGTTAAATTTTATCCTTTAGACTGTGCTTTAAAAGGTCTGATAAGGAGCGCCTTTTGGGGAAGCTTCAAATATGGAATTAAGAAAGAAGAGAAGTATATTTTATTGGATAATACTTTAGACTTATATAGACTTGACTGTGGCAGGGATTTAGTTGGATCAAACCTAGGGGTTGGTCATGTGCTAGATGGGTTCAAGCCACTGGATACTTGGACAGTCAGGTGATATTGCTTGGTTACCATTCTTGGTATGTCAAACAGTATATTGGAAGGGGACTAAATTGGGCGATGGCTGGATGTTAAGTAGGTTGGCAGTAGCCAGAATGCTTGTACATCCAGACCCTTGACAGGTCTCTTAAAAATCCATCTGCCAATTGAAAATGGGGCCAGCTTTTAAAGGTTCCCTTGAAACTATATTGCCTGGAGGTATATGCTTCACGGGCAAGGCTAAAATTTATTGGGCAGGTTCTGTTTATTGGCCTGCAACCCCTTTATCAAGTGAAAGCCTTGCACAGAAATATATAGAGAAATTGTAGAATGTACTTTAAACTGGGGCTTCTATACACCCTTTTGAGTCTGGATTGGCACAAGGCAAGCTTATGTTGTAACTGTGCTTTGCAGGGGAAATAGTATATAAATATGGGGGGAAGTTAGTATTACTAAGAGAGCTAACATTGTTATATGGCTCCAAGAATTTCAGAGAGATGGAAGGTGGTTGCTACCAGTAGATGATCCAAGAAGAGATTGATTCTAATGCCCAGATCTAGGGGATTTGGACTATATGTCTATGCTTGTCTCTTGAGGAGTATACTTTCTTGGAACTGGTTTGTGTGTTGAGTGAGCCAAGTCAGTATTTTAGTTGAGAGGATTAAATGGTGTTGTAACACCTGTTATTACCAAGGATACTCTCTCACTAGGGTTGAAACTGCAGGCTAAACCCCTAACAAGGTTCTGAGTCAGAAAAGAGGACCTGTAACTTAACTTGACCCGCCTAAGACTCAAAGCCAGGGTGTGCCAAATCAAGCTCGCTAGTTGAGACATCATAGCTAGATTGTTCCATGTGTAGAGCAAAGGTCATTTTCCAAGATTAGCACCCAATATAACAGGAACATTCATCTACCCCTGATGCCACAACAAACAAAATAAAATATCTTAACAAATAAATGCATTATCTGATCTAATATCATTTCCCCCTTTTCTGTAACTCTGCTAAAACAGCACAGTTACGGCACTTGGTTATCTTATCAGAAGATGGGATAAGTAATTGATCTGTAGCTTATTCAACTAACTACATGCCTAAGTTTAAAGCAAAGCCTGAGGAATATGGTGTCATTTTCCATAACCCAGAAAATACTTAAACTGGATAAATAATGATACTCTTTTAGGATGGGATATTTTCAGCATGATCAATGGATTCAAACTGTGTTTCCTATTTTTACGTATCAAAGCACTAGCTTTAGTAGCTATTCAATGTCTTGCCCAAGAAAAATGCCGTGGTTGATTCAGGAAAGTATCTTTTTGAGGCAATTGTAGTATTGATCACAAATTAGGTTAAAAACATATGGCCTGGCATGAATGGGTATTCACCTGGCTTTAAACATGATATGTCGAGTATTTTGGTGGAACCCGTTTAAGAATAAAAAATTAACATCGCCTTGAAGTTCAACCGCTAGCAAATATAGTTATTTATTATAAGTGCACCTTTTAGCTTCAGATAAGATTCCGGTTAGAATCAACCATTTTGCCGCGAGATCCTTCGGGGCCAAGCTCTGGAAGAAGCGTGAACCAAGGCTTCTGAAGTTTAGCCATCAGTTTTAAAAACCTGCCCAGGATTGCAGAGGGAGTACGAGAGGAAAAAGCTGGCTGACTTGAACAGATCACTTTCCATTGTTTTCCCAGAAGCCTATACATCCTCAAGAGCAAATCATCTTCAAGTGGAGTGAATCTCCTCCTGTTTAACGGAGCGTTTGATGCAACCATATGTTTCTTTATCTTTAGACGATTCCAGTGGCTTGAACATTGTCTTGGAGAGCGAGTTTGCAACTCACTTGAAATTAGAGTCCAATTGTTTGAGTGCTGTTCAACAAGAGCTATTAATTTAGTTGATTGTTGGGATGGCCAGGAGCCCTTATCAAAGGGAGGTAGGTTGAGCTTGTCTTGAGCTTTGTCACATAATTTGTTAAAGAAATGTCGCTGGCATAAAAAGATGGTTTTGGAGGGAAAGTACTTCGAAATAGCTTTCCAATCAATATTGGAATAGTCAGGGCACTTGTTTTTCCTCTGAAATCCGGCATCTTTTATAACAAGCCGTACAAGCCTCTCAGATTCTTCCGCTGTCCACGGTGTCCTGCCTATTTCTGGGTCTATAAGGATTCGCCACTTAGATCTGCATTGTCTCCGGCATCTTGTCCCAACTCTTTCAGAGATTGCTACCCAATCAGAACCAAATATTGGAACCGCCTGCTTTAACAGGTATAATTCTTCAGCAGACCATTTGCCTTTTCCCCAAGGACGCGAAATATCCTGATAGCGGTCATAAATTTGGAGATGACTAAATTCAGGGAAGTGTTTAGTTGCCAACATCTTCCATGTCACAGATCCTTTCTGCTGACCAAGCTCAAGCAGCTTTTTGTCTAATGCAGGCGTCCATTTATTACAAGGTTTTGCTAGGGAATCAGGAACCCTTGAAAAGAGCAGCAGTTGCTCTTCAGACTTTATTACTTCCAAATTTTGTCGAGCCTGGGAAACATTTGATAAGGATCTTTCAAAGAGAAAAGACTTGATTGTTGCAGCTGGTATTTTTAATTTATCTTGAATAGAACCTATAAGATACGGGGGGTTGCAAGAAGGTTTGAGACAAGAAAAGAATCGTGTGGAAATCAAGCAGCACTTTCTTGGCATATGTAAAAGATTCAAGCCTTCAAGCCTTAAACAGCTTCAGAACTATTTGAAAAAACGCCTAAAAACTATTTGTGTTAGAAAGAGTTCCCAGATCGAAATAAAGATCAATAATTAACAAAACATTCAGAATCAGGAGTAAGCAATTGCTTTGGCTCAACCAAACCAAAAACCAAAGCTTGAAATAAGAAAAGCAAAGAACAGGAATAAGCCTGGATCATGAGGCTTGAATGGTTGATAAGGTTTGCAAAAAAAGAAAAGATATTTTAAAACTAGCTTTGGTTAAACAAGATTGCTCAGTCTCACAGAATAAAAAAATTACTATAAACTTTGTCTTATATGTAGCTTACTCAAGAATCCCGCAACAATTCAACTTGAATCCTGAAAAATAATCTTAGCTCACTGGGTTTTAAAACCGTAGCAGGTCGAGAAAAATAAATGCCCTCTGAAAATGGGTTTCTTGCTTTTTTAGAAATTATTGTGACAGGTAAATGACAATTCGAATAAGTCGCTAGTGCGATGCCGAATTTGATGGCGTGTTATTTATCCAATTTCGACCACAATTCCGAAGCACATTGTATAAGCTTCGATATCCTCTGAATAAACCTTACATTATTATTAAACTAGGTGGTTGCCTGTCCAAGGACAGATATAAAGTTGAATTTAAAAAATCAATTAAATATATTTCATTGTACTTTTAGGTTGGGATTACTTACCATAT
>QTSX02006043.1:0-43976 GCA_014839935.2 Entomophthora muscae | reverse complement strand
GCGGGGCTATCCAATGAGATGAGGTACTTGGCTATATTGAAGAAGTTTGGTTGAGTGATGGCAAATTTTGGGTGGATCGGTAGGGTGAGATCTCCTAGGGGCTATGGAAGCAGAGTTGGCCATCATTCGGAACCAAGTTCGCTAAGATGAAAGGTGAACAGTTCAAATCCTTGGCCACGCATTTACTTTTTCCAATCCTGGGAACCTTTTAAACAAGTCTTTGAGTTTTTGTTTGCTTCATATATTGATACCATGTCACACCGCGCCCGCGCTCACCGGAGCTATAAACCAAAGTCTAAAGAAGAGTCCGATGAAATCGCCCTCCTCCGCGCAACTCATACCGTTAACCTGCGCTATCTCAATGAGCTATTCCCTGATTGGTCTGATGAGGACCTGCTCTATACCCTCCAAGATACTTTTGGCGATCTGGAGTTAACTGTTGCACGCATCTCTGAAGGTAAGCTGTCTTCTCAAAAGGCTATAGTAAGAGTGGTGCGTCCTTAAAGCCTTTAAACTGCCTAAACCTTTTTCTCTTATCAAAGAGATTTTATACTTAAGGCTCCTAGTTGGGTTAATCACAATTTTTCAATCAAATCTGTCTTCTGTTTAAACTTAAACTCCTTTCTTCAATGCACGCCTCTAAGTAAATATTTAGGTTTTGCTTCCCAGTGGGGTGAAGTCAAAAACCGTAAACCCAAAAAGGATTCCCCTATAGCCACACAGTCGGCCAACTCCAAGAACTCTGCGCCACGAAGCCAAGATGATAAGAAACCCCGAGGTAAGCACTTATTATCTTCTTAAATCTATGCCGTGGCTCATTTTTCATCTATTCAGTGGTTGGAACAAAACCCCCAAGAGCTCCACGGTCAGGTAAAATATTTTCGCGGCGTGTCATGTTGGTTCTAATCCCCTCTCAGATCGCCCTTCAAACAAAAGCTCATACCGAACCAATGACCAAGGGACAATTGCTTCTGCCTCTGAAAGCGCGGGCCAAGGATTAAACTCAACAGAGGATTCAGGATGGAACACTGAAAATTCAAAGCAGGGGACAGGATGGGACTCGCTTCCTCAGTCAAACGGCAATTGGGCTGATAGCGCTGAGACTAAAGACAACTCCGACTGGGGCACCACTCCTGCTGATAGCCGATATGGCCACAAGTCCTCTCACCCGCCTAAGGCACCGGTACAGCAAAACACTTGGGCTTCCAGAGTTGCCAAGTCGACGCCCTCCACCTCCGTCCGGGACAGGAAGCCACGTCTAAACCACTCAAAGTCACACGAAGCAAATCACTCTGACAGGCATCTGACAGATAAAGCGAGGGGATCTGTGGACAGCTTCCCTAACCTCAACAACAAACATTCTTCAGATAGCCTGATACAGAACAGCGACCCCAAGCCAGCTCCCACCAACACCTGGGCTAAGATCGCCAGGTAACTTTGTTTATTTCTCTCCTTAACCTTTTCTCAGTCTAGCTGCCCAGCCAAAGCCTGTCACTCCCAAGCTTGCCCATCCCGAGCCCGAGCCAGAAAACTCCAACTGGGAAACGCCCGACTTTGAATCTACCCACCCTGATACCACCGAAGAGCTGGTCGCTTCCGAGCAACCAGAAGAAGATAGCCCCCATAATGGACAGTCTGAAGTTGAGGCTGACAAGCCGGCCCTCGAGGCCCCTGATACCCCCAAAGCGGCAAATGAAGTTGACGCCTCTCAACTCAAGAAGCCCAGTGGCGAGCCTCACCACCTCAGCCACTCGTCTGGTGTAGTTATTCCTGGAACCATGGCCGCTAAGATGGGGGAGATTTCCAAGAAGTTTGCAAAGATGGAGACCTCCGATTTGGACTCTGCCATCTCGGAACAGGCTTTGGAAGGGTAAGCTGACTTGACAATTCTCTCTAACCCATAGGTCTTTACCTCAGCAGTCTGCCACTAAGCTCCCTCCTCCCGGAATTCCAATCGCTTCCAATGGTCTTCGCTCGGCCCGCCCCCTGGCTGCTTCCAAGCCCAGCTTCGTCCCTTCCTCGTTTACCAACGGCACAACAGAATTAGAAACCACCTCTGCTGCCCAGGAGGCTGCTCCTGAGCCTGCCTCGGAAAGCTTGGTCGCCGAGACTGCCACTCAGGCGCACGTGTCTCCTGCTCCCGAGCAGCGCAATGGGGTAAGCTTTGGCTGCAATCATCACTAATCTTGTTTAGCCCGCAGCACCCGCCGCTGCTCAGCCAGCCAAAGCAGCCACTGCAGCTCAGCCCCACGCACATGAACCTGCCCAACATGGCCACCAGAACTACTACACGCAAGGCTTTGCTCATTCACAGGGTGCTCCTGTTCACCAGCCACCAATGCATCCTCAGATGATGCACCAGCACCAGGCTCAAAACAGCTATATGCCGTACTATCCCCAGTACCCCTACGCCCCTGGACATTACAACCCGTACCAAGGCAACAACTACACGCTTCAATTTGCCCAAAAGAGTCTTGGTGGCTATGAAGATAATGCCAACTTTGGCAACATTGCCCCTGGAGCCGCCCCAACTCTCCCCCAGGATTCAGGTACTTTGGGTTTGCAGCCATTGCTAACTACTTAGGTTCCTCCACTGCCAACCATACCTACGAAAAGTCAGGTCACGGAAAGCACAAGAACTATGATGCCGCCAGTGACACAGGTGCTGCTCCTCACCCTGGTGCTCCTGTAGGCTATGGTGGCTTTGGATATGCTGGGGTTCCTAGCTATCAGACCCCCGGTGGACCGGCTGATGGCCCCATCTACTATCCTCATCCTTACTACACGCAGCCTGGTCACCAGCATATGTTCCCAGGGTACCCCGGTGCTCCTGGCCTTCAGCACCTGCCCCCTCATCTCCAGCAGCAGCATGCCGGCTACTCCAATCCCCACCCCTTGCAGCAGCAGCATCAGGGGCATCAGCCAAACCCCCCAGCAGCAGTATCCTCCATCCCAGCAATCCCCTCACCACTACCCACCCCACCACCACCAGCAACCTTCCAATCCCAACATGCGGTACCAGAGCTGGAATAACTAGCGTCTCTTATTAACCTCTTGCCTAGATAGCTTGTGTATTGCCCCATTAAAATGTCGGTTATTTAATAGTTTGCTTTCATCAAAGCTTTAGTGGACACTAGGAATCTTTGCGTAGTTAAATAAAGTCTTGGCTTTTGAAATCACCTTTGATTAATTAAACCGTGTCCCTTTGTAAAGTAGGCAGGGGAGCTTCCATTACACCTTTAATATTTTTGCTAGCGGACTCTGCCATCTGATGGTGGGGTGCAGATACCTCAGGGGAGGAAGGATTTGTCAAGCGGGTGGGAATGGGGTTCAGTGGATATTGGAGCTGATTTATGACCCCAAGGGGTTTTTAATAAGTGAATGCTTAGTCGGGAGTCTTCTTCTGTGGAGTTTACAAACGAACTCGAATAACGACCCTCAATCGCCTGATATACCTTGGACCCATCATTAACCAACTGGCAGATCTGAACCACTAAGTGGTTTCCCGTCCACGGACATAAATAAAGTCGGATTTAATAAATAACGATTCGATATATTTCATTGTGTTTTTAAGCTAAGATATTTAATCCCCTTTCAATTAAATTTCTTATTTAAAAGGGCTTCCTTAAAAAACAGTTTAAACTATATTGATTTAAAATAAAATCGCATATTCCAAGCATAAACAAAAAATAAAATATAGATCAGTGGAGCATCACTATTAAGCTTAGTAAAGCTAAAACAAAGGGTTTAAGACCAGATATCCGATTTTCTAAACCCTTTCGAAATGTAGACCAGATATGTAGCTTTAAACTAAGCTATCAAGATCAGTGTAGTATTCACCGAGATATGTTGCCCTTAGCTTTTTTAGTCTGTATTTAGGGGGAATCTATATCCATCAAATCGAGTCTTTGATTATGACGTGGGCTTGATTTCAGTACTTCACTAAATATCTGAGCATCTAAAGCTACCATGCTTGGTACCACCTTTACTAGGATTGTCTGCAAAACTTGTCTAGGTACTCTAAATTTAAGAACCCCTTTTTGATGAGTCTTAATGTTGTTACTACTACTTTACTCTACCAACATCCTTATTAGGATGATAGAATGGTAAGCAAATCAACTATAAAACAATCTGCATCCACTTGGATCAGGTGATGTATCCAAGTGAAAGGTTCTGCTGTTTCACTTTTTAATAAACAAATTCAAAACGTGCAAGCCAACCATCCTTTACTTACACTATATTTATCCTTCTAGCTTAATTGAATTTTTAAACAGATCACACTCTCTTTTCTTTGGTCAATTCAATCCTCAGCAAGAAATCTAACCATCCAATCATATAAAAGTATCTTAAACAGTTGCTGCTCTCTTTCTAATTTTAATTCACTCATCCTAGAGTCAGGTAATCTATACAGAGAATTCTCTTTGATATGGCTGCATGAGGTCAACCACTGATTTAAAGGTCAAGTAATTAAATACAGATTTATTAAAGTTCAAGTGGGCTATACTCTCCATTCAGTATAATTTAGGCCACACTCCTCTAAATTCAACCTTCATACTTTAAAAATCAAATTTATAGAAAAATCTGGTCAGTTAAATCTCTTACAGTTTGGACCCACTTGAGGCAGCATTAATGACAGACAGGCTCGCCTTTATTTATACTAATAACCTTTCAGCAACCTTGAAGGTAAATGGTTCCAGGAGATAGATTTAGGGAGGTGCCAAAGGTTTGGATGTTAAACTACTCTGGTTAATACTGTAAATTCAGAACCTAAAGGTAAAAATGAAGGATTGTCAAGTTGTTTTTGCCTGAACTCACCAACTTAATGGAGTAATTTTCATCTCAGAACAACTTTCTTTTCCTATATAAAAGAATGAAAAGTATTCCAGTAAGTTGGTGAGTTCACGCAAAAACAATTTGATAATCCCACATTTTTACCTTTAGGTTCTGAATTTACAGTACTAAACCAATTTAATATCCATCTATTTTCTAATTTGGTACCAATATAATTCTTCAACAACTCACAAATTTGGTATCAAAATAATTTTCAGTTGACTTGTCCACCTATCCAGCCATTCCTGATCCAAGTCACCCTTCTGATCCCCCTTCCTTTGATCCAAATGCTGTCCCCACCACAATTCATTTGGCTATAAAATCTAACCCATTATTCAAATAAAGTACTCTTCACCAAATTAATCTTTAAAGCTTCACTCAAAGTTGGCTTCCCATCTGAAGCTTTGCAGATACATACAGAGCTCACTTGGGCTAAAGTTTTCCCTCACTGTTCCAGAAGAAATCCAGATGACACAGTCTAACAAAGCAGGTCAAATCAACTTCTAATTCACATTAGCAGCTCCAAGAACTGTTGCATGGATCTCATAGTCACCTGAAATTGTACCACTGCAATCAACTGCACCAAGCTTTCAAACACTAGCCATGCCAGATATTGGGGATGCCATCTCTAGTCCAGTTCAGGTATCCCTGCTTAACTTTCTCTAAATGCCAGGATATCATTCCAGAAATTTGTGAATTATGTAGCACCTTACCATCTAGAACCAGTCAAGGGCATCAGAAAGTTTGGTCACCTATGCACACCTAACATACTATGCAAGATCCGCTATCAATGCTTATGAAGAGGGTGCACCCACATGAAGCAAACCAGGAAAAGACATTAATGGCTTGTTTTCTAGAGAAAGTGTAGTGCCAAACCACATCCTAAGGAATAAGGCATGCATCCAAGAGCTTCTAGGACATCCCAAGCAACCCCCAAAATCTGTACCAGGCATTTACAATCAGCAAGCTTGCCAGATCATCACATCATTGGGAACCTTGTGTAGATGCCAGATTTAACAGCTTCAATTTATCTTTTTTAATGATTAACTCCCTTTTGTAGGGAGACCAGATACCAGTTTAAGATTGGCTGCTACTGCCCAACAACTTTGAAGTTGTTGGACAGCTATCATGAGGCTGCTGAATGGTTTGCCCTGCCAACTTATTGGAAAAAGTCTCACAGGTGTCCTGCCAGTTACCAAGCTTGCTCACAGATGTTGGTTAGAAGTTGATTTATTAATATATAAAAAATTGAGCCTAACTTTTAAGAGAGGGGGCTAAACTAACTAAGTTTGGCTTTCATCCCGGTGAAAGAAACCACCAGGATGCCCCCCAGTGAAGAACAGGGATGGCGCTAAGGGGGACCAAAGGAGGACACGGGACAGTTGAGAAAGAGTTCAATCCCATCAACACAAGGTCAGTGATCACCCAAGGAGAACAAGAGACAATGAGAGGAGGACTTAAGAACCTCAGGGGGACCGACACGCCTCATCTGGGCTAAGAGGGGAGGCACAGATGTCTTCTCTCATTTGGTGGAGGCAAGATGTAATCAACAACGTTCAAATCTAAGTCATCACACGTCAAGCTTTTCATCATGGTCTCCAGAGAGGAGGAGACCACTAGGAAATTCAAAGGAGAGGGTGGTCCCCACAAGCCGGGCAGAAATTTTTACCACAAGTCCACGAGGGACCAAAGGAGCAACAGAACGGGGCCAAGGAAAACACAACAAATTTTAACAAGGGAGTATCATGGCTGTGATTCTCAAAATTTGGGAAGATTTGTAGGTTTCTGTATGCAAAAAAAAAAAATAGGCAAGGGAGAGCACAAGAGAAGATAAGGGTCAGGAATATTTACATAAACCAATTTCTACTGAGGAAAAATGTGAAAAAGTAGAAGAATGCCCAAGAGAAGGGGCAAAATTTGATAGGGAATTTCCCCACTATCAGGGAAAAAAAAACCAAAATTTGGGAAAAACATATTTTTATGAAACCGGAATAATTTAACATCCGAGGCGCCCGCCGCCACCGCGCAGACGCCCGGCACCCCGCCAGCCACCCCAAGCCTCCTGCCAGCCACCTGCCCCCCAGGCTGTCACCAGCGGGCCCACTACCAACCTCCCACCCGCCACCAGGCTCCCGCCTGCCACCTAGCCCCAACCCAGGCCCTCCCCACCCCTCCCCCAGCGGCACCCCACTCCCAGGCCCCATGTCCCACCAATCAAAGCCATCATACCAAACCAATCAAAAGTACCTGAATTCAGTCATAACCTGGATAATTTCTCCCTCAAAAGGGAAACCAAATTCTATCCAAAATAACCATACCCTTCTAAAAATAGGCCAAACCAGTGTCAAAGGATAAAAATAATTTACCTCAACCAATGGGATTCAGAGGGCACAAAATTTGGCTAGACCCCACCAAACTAACCTTTCCAAACCAAAAATAGATTTGAAAGCCCCAGAGCCTTTCCCATCAGCTGACTTCACAACCAGGGGACATCATTCCCCAGGCAGGAATGCAAACCTCCACAGATTGCCAAAGAACAAAATTTGGCCATCTCCTCAAACCTCATTTCCCAAACCCTTTATCTAAACTTCTGGATCCCCATCCCTTTTTTTCACTCCCACTTACAAAAGTTGCAATGGGGAGAAAAAAAAGGATCCCCCAGTAATATTTGTATTATGAGATAATACCCTCAATAAAGTGAAATTTCCAACTCCAACTACAGTTAAGCTTACAGTCAGCCCTGCTAACCCTCTAACCCAGTGAGGATGATCACCTCATCTTCACACTGTGTCACAGCTTGCCTTGGGATTGGAGGCTACCAACAGAGTTCAGAGTTCTTCAGCCCCTCCACAGAAGGACTAGGTTATGACCCATACCACGACCCTGGCCAACTTAACTCTTCAAACACTGGACCCTGGCTGCCTCTGGTATCTCCCCATTTGACACTCTCCATAGCCATGTATACATCTGCTTACTATATCCTCACCTACTTTGCCGGGACCTTGGGTGTTTCAACATATACGCCAAAGTATTTTGCTGGCTAATGATGGTGTATCCCATAATCACTGCCTTGACAGGTTTCCAGTTCTCCAATTTGCTACCATACATACTCCAAGTGGTGCCCACTATTATAGGGTATTACAGGAAGAAGCAGAGCGGGTCCAAATGGCTTGGGCGTGGTCTCAGGGGTCTTGGATCTCAAGCAAAAGCAAAAACGGGTTCAAAATCAGTAAATTTAAGGAAAATCAGAATAATAGTAGAAATTATAATGAAATTTAAATAGAATTTGAAGTTCAAAGTCGGTTTTTGAAAGCAAAAGCAAATGAAGACAACACCTATACGCTGGAGCCTCTTTGGGAGAGTCCAGAGGAGTTCCTGGGTTCAAAACTGGGGAGTATAAGGTAAGCAAGATGGAAACCACTAACACTTTAATTTTTAGTTGATAGGAACCAAAAGCAGGGTTCCAATCAACCAAAGTACTTCAAATAAAACACCAAGTGCAAACAAAATTCCAAACTTTTAATGAAATTGACAATTGAAAGCAGGGGACCCAAAGTCCCTTGGCATTGTTAAAAGGGAGTGAGTTGCTGTGAAATGATCACCTGACTATTTTGTGCTGCATGTGATTGGCTGGGTGATAAAATTTGCTGGCCAGAGCCAGGGGTGCTGGAGAGTTTCAGAGTAATTTCTGCGGGTCCACCTGATTGGCTATAAGACACCTCAACCAGTTCAGGTTCATTTGAATTTCTGGTCCTAGATGTGACATCATTTGATTGGGCAGACCTGATTGTTTTTAAAAGAGGACAACACCATGCTAACAAATAGTCCAAATTGACCAGTGTTTCTTTCCAGGCCGGGGCAGCCAAAGCCGGGGGTCTGCAGGGTAGGCCAGAAAAATCTCTCATCAACAGTATGAGCTAAATCTCTAGAGAATTGAGTGGCTTGGCTGTAATTTGTGTCCCTTTTTTGGTGTGGCGGGGGAAAACGGTTTGATCCAGAGCCAGAGTGGCAGTGAGTTACATAACTCTCTGTCTGGATGCAATGTCACCTCAAGTGGGCTCAAGCCGTAAGGGGTTGGCCTGAATCAATTTTTATGTAACTTCTATTTTAAAGTTGATGATAAAGCCAAAAGCTCAAGTTGGCTTATCCCTACATTCCATCCCTCACATGATTGTTGAAAGCATGAAGGTTAAATTTAGTGGAGTATGATCTAAACTATGTCAGACTGAGAATATAGCCCACTTGAACCTGGATAAATTTGTATCATTACTTAATTTTTAAACCAGTAGCTAACCTCATACAGCCATATCAAAGAGGTTTATCTGTATAGATTACCCAACTCAAGAATGGGTGGATTAAAATTAGAAAGGAAGCAGTAATTTTTTAAGATCTTTCTATATGATTGGATGTTTAAACTCTGCTGATGATTGAGTTGACCAATGGAAAGAGAGCTTGATTAGCTTTAACAATATTGAATTGAAAAATATACATAAATGTCGGGGAGCAACCCTGATCAGCCAGCTCACTAGAGTTTGGGAACTGGCGGGTTGCAGACTGGGTGGGCAGAGCCCATCAAAGGATTGGTGCTAACTTAATGAGGTAGAACATTGACTTGCCTACCCACAACCACGGACCGGCGGCGGGGACAATAGTATCTATTACTCCCGTGAGAGTAATATATAAAATTCAAAAAGCTTGTTGGTATGGTCCAGTGGGAGCTCGGCGGCGGAGGCAGGCATTGGTTTGGGGGTGACGGGTGGTTCCATGTCCATTTGGTAGGCAGGAAGAAAGTTGTATTTATCTCTGAACAGGTGGGGTTTGGTAATGTACCAAGGGCCTTCTCAGTTGTATCTGGTTAACTTGGTAGTTCTGGCCAAGGGATCTTGGGCTATTATGTTGTTGGCGGTGTAGTCCTTGTACTCAGGCTTTAAGGGGTACTCTGTGAAATGGACAGGACCAAATGGGGCACCAGGCGGGCGGTACGTAGCTGGCGGGCTGGCAGGGGGGCAGAAAATCTTGGGGTTAACTGGAAGATGGCAAGAATAAAATACGGCAATAGTTGGGGAAACCAATATCTCATAACCTTTATTTAAAAATGACAATGGGGGTTGATCTTGGCCTGGCAGGTATTTATACCACACTGCCAGGCTTCACTACCTGGTTGGGTTTTCTGGGCTTAGGCAGGTTGGCATCAGGTGTCTCAGATGGCAGTGTGGCGCTCGGCACTGGCGGTTTGCCACTGGCTGCTTTAGGGTGAGAGACTTCAAATCCTTCTGTTTATTGATTTGGGTATTGGGTGCCTCTTTGGTTCAGTGCTTTCCCTGGGACTTTGGGGGAGTTCAGAATAACTTTCAGGGAGAAATTTGTCTATTTCACCAGGCAAACTGCCAGTGTCAGGCGTTGGCACCTCAGGGAAATTCCCGGCATCTTGCACTGGTGGTTCGCTTGCAGAATCCTGCAGGGCAGCTAAGGGTTCAGGTCCTGGTGGGCTGGCAGCAGCTTCATCAATTAGTAGTGGGTTATTGCGTTCCCAGCCTATGAGTCTGGCAGTGCTCAAAGGGTTTTGTCCAGGGTTTGACTCTGATTCCGTATTTTGAGATTTAGGAGCATCCAAATTGTCATTCCTGACAATAAATGTTAGTTTGAGTAAAGGTGTCATGAATGACATTTCAATACTTGTATTGAAAACCCAAGAGTTGAGCCCCAGCTCCCAGAAGGCGGATTGAACCCTCCAGAACAGTCCAGGACCCACCAATCTGTTGAGTCACAGGATCAAATTAGTAAATTACCCCACAACCTGCCGGCCTACTACAGAGGATTCCCTAGATAGTTGCCAGTCTGCTGCCGGACTGGTGCCAATGAAGACCCATACCGACAAAGGAAATGTAACCTGGCTAACAGAGGTCAGGGAAGGACCTACTGCCAACCTGCCAAGAGTCAATAATGGAGCTTTGTAATCAACGCTGGAAGCCCTGGAATCAAACCCTGATCCTCCAAAGACTACTTGAGTCACACAGAGTGGACAGGAACCCACCCACTTGCTGAATTGCATACCCAAGTTAACGAGTCACTCCAAGACCTGCCAGTCTCCCAAGGACAATTTCCCAAATGGTCATCAGATTGATGCCAACCTTGAGCCACCAAAGATCCAAACCTATGCATAGGTTGCAGCTTGCCTTAAGGAGGTTAAAACAAAACCTATTTTTAACTCTGCCAATGACCACCATCAACTGTCTGCATTCTGTTCAGAGAGGGTAGTGCAATTGAACTACTCATTTGACATAGTGAACAGTGGCGGCGGAACAAAGCATTGCCAATTCTATTCACCAGAGCAGGCACTACCTGGATCCCCCGCCCTTGAGACTCTAAGCCACAATCCATGCCCTGCCAGTGCCTTGTCTGCAAACCTGAACCCTGCAAAAATCAAAGAAGCAATGTCCCATGGTATAAAAGCCCTGGCTGTATGGTGAAGACCACATTGTCATTTTCAATAATAAAGTTTTATGAACCTTTGGTTCAAACAAATCTTACCCTATCTATTCTTAGTGATCTTCCATCTTAATTCCAGTCAAGTAGACTACCAGGCCACCGCCCCCTTCCGAGCCCAATCTGCCAAATTGCCCCAGGCATTATACTGTCCCCTGGGAGTCCCCTTTGGACCTGTGAATTTTACTGAATACCCCCCAACCCGGCCTATTAGGAGTATGACTTGGAAACCATCCTCATTGCCAACCCTTTGGCAAGGACTAGAAGTACTGAGTAATAGGACGCAAAGGGAAGAGAGTCAAGATACTGCCCTTATTATTCAAGGACAAGTACAACTACCTACCAGTGTACTTTGTTCCCATGACTCCACCATTAACCCCAAGACCAGACCACCCACTGGAACCTACTGCCGCTGCCGAGACCACCTCTACCCAACTGTTTGGGTACTCTACATTACTTTGACAGGATTGATGGATTCTGTGGTCCTCAACTCCGACCCTGGTCCTTACTTGGCTGATCTGTATCTTACATTATCAAGTTAGCACCCATTTTATGATGGGCCTTACCCGCCAGCTTGGCCGCGCCTTGCCTGAGCCGCCCAATGCCTCCACCTATGACTGGCTTCCTGACAAAAAGGTGGTTGGATTGGAAATTTTGAATTTATCTATTCCAAAGTGAAGTGATAGAATTCTTCACTCAGATGCATCAGAAGCGGCTAAATATTGTTTCAGAGTAAACCTTGCTTGTCACAGCTTCACCCCAAAAGAACACCAGTGGAGTAAACTATGATAAAATTATGTTTCCATATAAAAATTTTCATGAAATTTAGAGGACGAGATCAGTTTTTCAGATGATCTCAATCAAAATGGTATCACACATGATAGCTCTAGATGCTGATATATATAGTTAGAGTGCTGGAATTGGGTTCACGTCACAATCAAAGGCTTAGAACTTGATTGGATATTATCTAAATTAACTTTTAATACACACCACAAAAGCTAAAATCAATGTATCTCAGTGAATACTGAACCGATTTTGATGTCCAATAGCTTTTTTTAAAGCTGCAGATCAGCTCTACATTTTGAAGGGATTTAAAAATCCAAATACCAAATTTTAAAATAATTTGTTTGGCTTTACTGAACTTAATAGTAATACAACATTTATTTAGGTTTGGTTTTATTTATACTTAGAATAGACAATTTTAAATTTAAATAAATATAATTGAAGTTAATTTTAAGAAAGTATTTTAAATAGAGATTTAATTAAACATATTTTAAGTAATCCCAGCCTAAAAACACAATAAAATATGTTGAATTGATTTATTAAATTCAACTTTATATCTATCCTTGGATGGGGCAACCACTTAGTACAGAATATGCTTCAACTGGAGTATACCCAAAAAGGTCTTAACCAACAGAAGGCAATAGCCCAGAATGGATAAAGCAGAGCCCAAAATGGCAAAGGTGATATATAGCTTGATTATAAATAGCCATAATATTAGCCAATGATAGTGATCTCTACAATCAGCAGTAGGTCCTAGTTGGGTTTGGTCAGTGAAGCCAGCTGCCATAAACCTAACTATAATTACATTTTTTAAAAACCAATCAAATTGTTTATTGGGTGGTGGGGATATTGGAGCGCCCAACCTAACTATACTTACCATTTTGTCAAGTATATTCTTATGAAAAGTATACAATACAAAATATGATAGAGAAATTTCTAAGAAGATAATATCTTTATTGGATATGAAAGGATAGTGTTATATAGTTGGATGATATTTCACATACTGTGCATGTAGATATTAGTACCCATGAAGCTTTGGGAGATCCTGATCTCCTTGAAGCTTGGGTATCTGATTCCAGCACAATACCTGGACTCTGTGCCAGGGCTACCTTTACCTGGCAATCAAGTCATCTCTCAAGGGGACAGTCTTTCAAGAGGAATTAATAAAAGATGTTGCAGCAGTCCAGCCGCAATTATTGGTAAACAATGCTCCAGCCAGACCCAGGAACCCTGGAGTCTTTATAGATGTCTAATTGTCAACAATTCAGTTACTTTCCCCCTGAATCAATATCAACCTAAATTGAAGACAATTTCACTTATTATAATCACATTGTTTATTATTCCTGGGTGCTTCTATTTACCTACTGCTTAGGTTCTAGGATATTCACATGCCAAAGTTATTTTATAGTGTGACTGTCATGATACCAAGTACTAGGGGGAGTGCTACTTGATGCAGGCAGTGGGACTGCTGGGCCATAAGGAAGATCCCATCACAGGATAGGAACTAACTTGATAATTTAGGATACAGATTGTCCAACAAAGGACCAATGGCCTGAACTGAGAACCATAGATTCTACCAAGCCTGTCAAAGTAATGTTGAATACTCCAAAAAGCTGGGTAGAAGTGATCTCAGGGGCAACAATGGATTCTTGCAGGTATTTGGGCCACAGGGTCAAATGGGAGTTGTTGGTACTAAATAAGACAGTTGTTAATTCTATTTCTCTTGGAAAGGGCTAGGCTGTGTGGTGTACCAACATTCTTTAAAGTTGAAGGTTTCTGGCTCTCTGGTTCTTGTCAAGAGGTTATTGATTATTATATTCTCAAGGCTCAATTCTGAATAGGCTGGGTTGATTGGGTACTTGGTGAAATAAACAGAGCTGCAAGGTGCTCCTTCTGGACAAAATAATGCAAGCTTAGGAGCTGTGGGTATAGCAGAAGGGCTGGCAGAGCCATGAGAGCCTACAAAAATGGAGGGTGGATGGTAAAATACTGGAACTATACAAGTTCAAATCTTCATGAACCAAAGGTTCATTTAAATTTATTGTCATAATGACAATACCATCCATATTTAGCATAGCTGGGGTTTTTATACTACCATGTCTGATTTCTCCAGAAATTGCAGGCTAAAGGTCTGTGGGTATCTTAACATCTGAAATCTGATTCACTAGTTGTCTGAAAGGTTTGGCTAGCTCTTGATTGGTGAGTGTTGATGAACAGATGCAAGAAACTTTCTGTTTCTCAACTCTATTCCTAAAATCAGGTGGCCTAGCCAAATGCAGTTTTGTCCAAATGCTGAGATTTAACACTGGTTGGCTCTCATTAGGGGTGATTTCAGATTTCTTCAAAAACCCCATTTGGAAAGCAGCTGCTTCTGCACAAGTATGGGCTTTAGGTGGCACATCTCTGGCCTCAAACCTCCCTGGCCTTGGTGAAAACTTCTTTACTTTGGGGCTACTTATTGAATCACCCACAGATTTGGTCCCAAAAAAATGCAGGTGGCTGGGCCCTCTGGCCTGATGGGCCACAATGTGAGGGGTCCTGGATTCAATTATTGATTTCTGCTTTTCTTTGACATAAGAAGCAAAATAGCAATTTTCTACAATTTATAACAAAAGAAGTCATACAGTAGTTTTGAAAGCTATGGTGACAACCAAAAATACTTCAGATTTAAACAAAATGATTTCAGATTTAAGCAAAATCCAAGTCACGCAAGATTCAGGATTCAATTAATTTAAACATTCTTGGTGAACAGACAAAATTTCTGACAATAAACAAAATCCCACTAGCACATTATACAAAATTATATCAAACATCAAACAGTGTAGTTCAAACCACAAACAAAATGGACTGGTACATCAAGTGAAATAGATGGATGCTGTTCTATAATGTACAGTAGTTTTCAAACCTGCTGAGATAAACAGATATATTCAGTTTATAACGCATGAGCTCAGTCTAAAAACAAAATCAAAGTGGATCCAAATATATTGTAATTTAATATAAATTCCTTGACTTTTGATTTTGTTTTTTACTGATGCTGTAACTGTGCTATTTTAGCAGAGTTACAAAGGGAAAAATATTTAGAAACTAGATAATACTCTTTATTGAGAGATAATGATTATATAGTTAATGTTAGTCATGAATAACAGGAACATGATTGTGTAGATCATATGGTGGAATGGTGAAGGGGGTGGCTTCATCCTAGTAATGAGTCAAGCGCCAAAACAAGGTATCCACTGTAAGAGATCATCATTTGTTCATATTGTTGGATTTGAAAATTTGAGTTGACTTCCTAGTCTGGCTTTGAGTGACTGGATAATTGGATTGCAGGTCTCAAACCTGCTTACTCAAAACCTTGTTGGCGGGTTGAGCCTGCTGTTTCAAAACCTCCCCCAGCTGAGGGTTGGCCTCCTCTGGGGGTAGGTTGTCAGGGAGGTTGTCAGGAGCCTGGGCTCCATACTGTACTAGCTGCTGTTTGGTGGCGGGTAGGAAAGTCTCACATTGTTTCTGTCTTGCCTTGTAGGGTCTCAGGCAGTCATGATGGAGGACCTTGCCTTGTTTACATTTCCCAAGTCCTTGCACAAGGTAAGTGTTGTTTTTTTACCTTTAGGATGATTGCCAGGCCTACTTTCTCTGGTTGTAGTTTACTTTTGTCAATGTTCATGACCTAAACTTTGTTGCCAACCTCATGTCTGTCTTGGATGGGGACAAAATGTCTTCTGAAGGCGTTTTTCTTCTCTTTCTGATCTGGTTGCTATTGGCTTGGATAACCTGGGGATCTGAGCGTGGGGAACTTTGTTTGGTATTTCCAGCTTAGGTCCTGATAGTACCTGGATGATATTGGGTTGTGTTCCATAAACTAACTCAAAGGGGCTTTTCCCAGTGGCTCTGTTTACACAGTTCTGGCATACAAGAAATGCAGTTGGTAGCTCTTATACCAGTCCTCAGGTCTCCTGGAAGTGAGCTTAACCAGGGCCTGCACAAGGCTACCATTCAGCCACTCCACTGTGTAGATTGGCCTGAGGATGGTAAGGTGTTGTCACTATGTGCTGGACCTTGTTCTTGGTGGGGTATACATTGGTATCTTCAGAGGTCAATTCTTTGCATCTGTTGGTTATCAGGAGTTCTGGCTTTATGAACTGCTGATGATTTCTTATCCTATGAATTGTTGCACATCATTGCCTGTATGTGTTTTTACTGCTTGTGCCACTGGTCATTGTGTGGCAAAGTCTATTGTGGTAATGATTTACTTCTTCTCATTGTGTTTTCCTGGAATGGGGCCCACAATGTCTAGGGCCCACACCTTAAAGGATAGCTGTGTGCTGATTGGTAGTACCAATTTTGGTGGAGTATTACTTTTTGCAATTTTCTCACATACTTTGCATTGGTCTAAGACTTCCTGGACATCCCGGTATAAGGTCTGCCATCAAGCTTTATGTTTGAGGAATCTGTAGAGGTTGCAACTTTTTGTGTGCCCTAGGTTTCTATGGTAACGTAGAATGCTGTTAACTTGCTGATGTGTGGGGACATACAGGATGGTGGTTCTGTTGGACATTTTTTGATGTAGGGTCCCATACACGTCTGCAAATAGGTGTTCATTATTAATGGCTGTTTCCTTTGTTATGTCTGTGGTGCAAGGGGGGAAGCCCTCATCCTTTGTTTGGAGTACCAGGAGGGGCCAGTCTGGGTCAAGCCCATTCTCTCCCCTTGTGGCTCTGACGTACAGGCGCAAGAGTGTGTCCGCCATGGCAAGTTCTGGACCAGGCTTGTACTATATGAGCATATTAAATCTCTCCATGAGTTCCATCCAGAAGGCCTGATGGTGGGATAGATTTGCTTGTGTTTTTAAATATATAAGCAACTTGTGGTCAGTCAACGCTGTGAATTCTTCCTATTGTTTTAGGTAGCAACACAATTTGACTAGGCAGTGCACAATTGCTAACAACTCCTTGTTGTATATAGGGTATCAGCACTTGCCGTCTGTTGGTTTCTGTGATTTGTAGGCTACCGGCAGGAAGTTACCATCATTGCTTTTGATTTGTAGTACCCCCCAATGGATGTGTCTGAGGCGTTGGTTTCTATTTGGTATTCCCCATTGCATTTGGGATACTGCAGGATAGGCGCTGTTGTGAGTTTCTCCTTGAGACGTCTAAAGCAAAGGTCTTGTTGAGGGGGTCCATACAAAATTGGATTTGACGCCAGTTATGGCAAAGAGGGGTGCAGTCAGGATGCCAAAGTTGGGTATAAAACAATGTACATAGGCAACCATTCCTAAGAATGTGCGGAGTTCCAACTTGTCTTTGGGCAGTGGCATTTTGCAGATGGCCTGGATCTTCTGACTGTTGGGTTTAATGCCATCTTTTGAGACTATGTGTCCTAGGAAGGGCAGTTGCTCACAGAAGAACTGGAATTTGGAGGGCTTGGCTAGCAGCTTGTGTTGCGCCAAGGTAGAGAAGACTGCCTCCAAGTCCTTGTGGTGCTGCCCTACCAAGAGGCTATAGACAAAAATGGCTTCCAGGTAGACTAAGGTGTGCTTGCCTATGTGAGGTGCAAACACCCCGTTCATGAAGGTCACAAAAGTTGACAGGGCGTTTGTCATGCCAAAATTGAGCACCACACATTTGTATGAGCCGTATTTAGTGCAGAAGGCGGTTTTGAGGATATTTTTCTCTTTGATACGGATCTGGTTGTAGCCTGGGGTTAAGTCAATCTTGGAGAATACTGTGGTGCTGCCCAAGGCATTGGAGAGGTTGTCAATAAGTGGTAGTGGGTAAAAATTCTTAATGGTAACTTTTTTTAGGTCTCAATAATCTGTAACTAGGCCCAGGGTATCATCCTTCTTGGCCACAAAGAACACAGCAGCCCCAAAAGAAGACTGTGAGGGGCGGATAAGTCCCTTCTCCAGTGCCTCTTTGAGGTAAGCACATAGGGTGTTGTCTTTGTTTTAAGTCAGGAGATAGATGGGTTGTACCTTAGGTGCAGATCCATTGAGTTGGATGGAGTGTTAGATGGGCTTTTCTGGAGGCATCCTGGGTAAGGCCTCCTTGAAGATTTCTGGATGGCGGGCTACAATTTTGAAATCTTGAGGCGTAGTGGTATCCTGGTGGTCTTTGAAGTGTATGACCTTGTACTGGCATTAGTCCCAGTCAATTATCTTCAGTGTTTTCCTTTTTGTACAAGGTCTCTGTGATGTGCACAAAGACGTGGTTGCATAGGAGCTGATCTACTGAGTCAGGGTAGATCTGGTGGTTGACACCCTTGCGTTTGATGGCCAATACTGAGGTTGCCCAGTCTATGTGGGGGTTGCTCCTTTGCAACCAGTCCAGACCCAGTACAATGTCAAACTTGGGAAAGTCAATGACGGGTCCTTGGATGGTGGAGTGCAGGTTCTCAAGCATGACAGAGAAGGGGAAGTTTCCCTTGTCACGGCAATGTGATGTTCATCAGCTAAGACCACGTTTTTAATCTGCAAAGGAATAGTGGGTAGCTTGAATTTATTTACAAAGCTGCTGTTGACTAAGGTTTGGTCTGCACCCAAGTCCAGAAGTGCTGAGCCTGTGTAACTGCAAAGCAGAAAGGGTAAGACATCAGTTTATTGGGATGTCTGGCAATGGTGTACAGTACTGGGTCCTCTGAGGGCACTTGGATCATTGGACACTGATCCACGTCCTCCAGTTGATATTCATCATTGGGCAAGTCAGGAGTTGTGCAGGGAGAGCTTGGCTTGCTTAATGCTCTCCCCGGGCTTTTCCCTTGTCTTGGTTGCCTTGTGTGGCAGTGATACAATAATGGGTACATGTTTACTGACTGTTGTTCCCGTTTCTGTGTCTATTGGAGCCCACGGGCTTATGGTTTGCACTGTTGTTGTTGTTCCCAGAGGGTGGTCAACTCAAACATCCATCTGAGTGAGAGTCCTTGGGTCTCTCTTGTTTTCCGGTTTGCGCCTTGTGGAGAGCGTTGAACATTTGTTCTGCTTTCTTGGCCTCACAGTACAGACTTTGCAGATTGGTCACTTGGTCCAGGTTTACGTGCCTCATTACATGCAGCTTGAGCGTGTTGTAGTACATGAGGTGGGTAGCTGGAGTGTCAAAGGCCATGTCAGAGGGGGCACATAGTCAGAGTTCCTTTAGGCTCAAGTGAGCTCCTTCACTGTGCTTGTTTGGTTTAGGTTCTTCACTTGGTGTATGATCATGAGTGCAGTGTCCTTAAGCACAAATCTTGCCAAGAAGTCTTGTTTGAAAGTGTCCCAATCCTTCTTGGTGTGTTCTTCATGCCACTTTTTGCACCAAGTGCCAGCGTCATGAGTCAGTTGGATGGAAATCTCTGCAATCCAGAATTGTTGCAGGAATTTCATTTGGGCCAGTTTGCTTTGGGCAGATTGGATCCATGCAGCGGTGTTGTCATTGTTGGCCCCAGCAAAGGATTCAAGGTCTGCGCTTCAAAGTCTCTGGGCTATGTAGGCTGACATAGTGTTTTTGTCAGTTGCTCAAGGCATATCAGAGGGAGCCTGGAAGAACCCTTGTGCTGACAGGGCATTGAAAGCGGAGAGTGGGATCACCATGTTCTGGTAGAGGACAAACCCATCAGGTATCTAGGCATCAGGTGCACAAGTGTCCAGTCTACCGGAAGACCAGACATGATTCTATCAAGGATTTGTTGGCTGCAACAAGTATGGGCAACAGGCAGAATTTTAGGGGGTGAAGTAGGATGGAAAACCTACCTGTGTTACCAATTTTGTAACTGTTCTGTTTTAGCAGAGCTACAAGGGGAAAAATATTTAGAAACTAGATAATATTCTCTATTGAGAGATAATGATTATATAGTTAATGTGAGTCATGGATAACAGGAACATGATTGTGTAGATCACATGGTGGGATGGTGAAGGGGGTGGCTTGATCCTAGTAATGATTCAAGCGCCAAAACAAGGTATCCACTGTAAGGGATCATCATTTGTTCATGTTGTTGGATTTAGATATTTGAGTTGACTTCCTAGTCTGGCTTTGAGTGACTGGATAATTGGATTGCAGATCACATACCTGCTTACTCGGAACCTTGCTGGCAGGTCAAGCCTGCTGTTTTGACATAATTCAATCAGGATTCATATGATGCACCAACAGAAGGGCTAAAATGAAATGAAATCAGAGCAATCTAGAAGCAAGATTTCACAAACACAAAACAAAATGAAGTCACACAAGATGTGTAGTATGAGCAGCCTAAAATAGAAAATCAACAGTTTAACGGCCAATCAACAGCTATCCAATTTAGGACCAGATGTATTTTTATTCATTTTATGGTCCCTTATTTGTGTAAAATGATTCTGAGAACTTTTCAAATATGGAATTGTGATTTTCATGAAATCCTGATCTATCAAGTTGACTGATTCATATTCTCATCACTGAAGTCATGGGCCAACAATAGACGGGCCACCACCAGATTCAAGGCATCTATTCTGGAATACAGCAAAACTATATCAAGACTATTATAATTTGCAATCTGGAAGATACCTGAGACATTCTGGGTCACAGGTCATTGGTCAATCCAAAAGCTTCTATAATTAAGTGCTAAACATTTGGGATTCCAAAAGCAGACGCGCTCCTGCCAGATAAAAATAAGACAGAATATTATCACATCCTGTCTCACCAAGAAATGGGACAGAAGACTGCCTGTGTGCATTGTGCATTAGACCAAGCACAAGATGGGACCCTGTCCAATGAACGCCAACTTAGTTGGTCTCAACTAAGTCAAGGGATATCCAGGCTGAAGAGGAGAATTATTAGCTTAGGATATTACCTCATTCCAAAACCTTATTTGGGGCTAGAATCTAACTCTGGGGGTTGAAACTAGTAGCTGGGGGATGATAGGCTAGCTATTAAGAATTATCTGCAGCTAGACGCTAGTCTGGCTGCTACCTTTACACTATAAAAAGCCCTTCCAATATCACTTGGAAGGCAGACAAGTAATAAGCATTAACATTACTACTAATTTAATAGTAGTAGTGTCAAGTACCAATAAGAGCACATTATTGATACTTTCATAATCCTGCCAAATCACCTCTGCCATTGTTGCGTCCTAAGGACCACATGACTCTCCCTTTACTGGCTCAAGAAACAACAGAACTCCATCAGTTGCTGTAATAATCACCACACCATTTGGAAGCACATCTGTCTTCATACAGATTTGCCTTCATCAACACATAAATAATGCTCAAATTCTTTAATAAAAACAATCACTCTTCTTCAAGAACAAAAAATCTTGACAGTGATAACAATAAAAATAAATCATAAAAATTTAAACTTTTACTTTTAGTGATTTTTTCCTAAGTTTTTTTACAATGGTTTTTAACAACAAAATTTTTGACAATGCCAGCAAACAAGATAGCAGAAGTCAAGGGAGATTCCATGGAGGTGAGACTCAGAACATGGAAGCCCCCGTTTACACCCAGGTCTTTGATATGGGTAACAAGGAATATGACCTTTACTTGACCCCCAATCCATATGGGGTTTGACTTGTTTAGTAGTCACCTAGCGTCCAGCTCTGCTCCTGCCCCCTCACAAGCTGCTAACCAACCATTCAATCAGAATGGCACCCTGGTTTGGAAAAACTGCCTGCCACCATCCAACCTGTCCCCCTACAGTCAATCAGGCTTCAGCTCCTGCAGCCCAGCGCACCAAGCACCAAGTCATCACCGCCCAAATTTTTTAGGAAATTGTGACACTCAACCTGCATGGTCTGTCCTGGGACCAAATTGCTGACCAATTGCAATTTATCCAAGCCACTATCATGCAGGAATTCAATAATCTGATGAAAAAGGGGGAACCAGATTGGGATATCCAAGAAGCCAAAGTATGTGACGGAAATTGAGGGATAATAAGAAGCTGTCTCCATGTGATGGGGAAACACCCATCAAATCCACCTAGAGTTAATGATTAACCACCAACGCAACTTCAAATACTATTTTGTGAAATTTCCAAATGAGATACTAGGGTTAAGTAAAATAATTAACCCCAACCAGAAAAGCCCTAGATAAATGGCCTGCAATAGAATCAGAGTGTCTTTAGCATAAAATTCAGGACATTGAGATAGAACCAGAGTTTCAGCTTCAACAATAGGAGGAACAGCTCCAAGATTGACAGACATTGAATTAACATTTGGCAGCAACAACAACAAAGTACCAACAGCAGACCCCCATCTTCCCGTAATAATCTGGCTAAGGATTAAATTGTAGGGAATGTAGCGCAAAAGGCCAACTACAGGATGCATTTAAAATAAAAATTAGATCAAGGGATATTTGATTTTATTGAGTAAATTTTTTTAGGACTCAACTCTTAAGAGTTGAAACAGTGAAAATTATTCAATGTATGTCAAAAATTGACTAAGTAATATTGCCTGGATCCTGGGCTTCTATTCCTTCCACATTGTCAAGTGAGTATCTAGTCCAGTTTGCAAATAAATCATGAGTGACCAACTTCTGATGACCATGCTGATAAATCAGATCATATTGGGTGACCCTCAATTATGTTGATTTATCAACGTCAGCTTATAAGGGGACTTTGGATTCAACTGGCAAACTGGAGCAGCCATAACTCATTTTTGATCAACTGTTTGATTCAAGTCTGTTAAATTGGTTAATTTTGTTAAAGGTTTCCTGGCTTTCCAAGTCATCCTACTTGGCATAAATAATTCCTGGCATTATGGAATTTACTGTGACAAAGAAGGCCCAAGATCCCCAGATCAGCAAGGTATACCTGATCATGCTCACTCTCCTGCAGCAGGACCCAAAGCTTTCCCTGACCCAGGTCTAGAAACAACTTTTGCACCATGGAATTTGGGTTTCTGAGTGCATGGTATAGCTCTGGATGCATAGTAAAGTTGCTTTGGTTGGGGTACTGACCAACTGCAACAGGGACCAATGGAAAGGCAGTGAGGATTCCCCATATGATCATATCATTGATTCCAATCTGGTCCAATGCCTGACAAGTTTTTCAGATGACGTCATGTTCATCTCCTACTACAAGTTATCAATTGCCTTTGACAAGTTTGGTGAGCAAGGAAAAGCCACCATCAAGAATGGAAGAAAGAAGGTCAAGCGGGGGACTTTTGTTGGTGCATTCCTGGCTGTTTCAGAAAAGGGCTTTATCTATTATTGGACAACCCCTGATTACACCAATGGCTAGGGTATAGCCATATCCTTGGTGAATTTCTGGACTCCTGGGATAAATAAAATTCCACCTACCAGGTTTTATTGAGCCACAAGATGGAGGGCAGCTCCACCGCCCTTGAGTCAATCTAAGGATGCAGGCCTCAGTGTACACAGCTGGCCACACAGATATCCATCTGTCCAATGTCATGTTCTTCACTATTAGAGACAACCTCCAGGAGAGCCTCCCACAGGCATTTAATGACCTTAATCTTGAAGTCCTGGACCATGAGTCTCTCTTTGGTCAACATATGGTGGCTGACTTGTTTTCCCAAATTGTCTTCCATGTGAACATGGGCAACCAATCACAGAAAAACAAGCGCCTCCCATACCGTGCCACACCTGTCTACCAGCCAATCCAACCAATAACAGACAAAGAATATGACAAGCGGCATATGTTGGCCATCACAATAAATCCAATTGGGTCAACCCCTGTCAGCAATACCCCTCACCTGACAGCCCCACCCACCTAATCCCAGACCCCCCAGGCCAGCACCAGCTCTATGCCTTACTTCCTGTGCTATTTTGCCTCATAGGTACTTCTCTTCCTGTCCACAATAAACTCCTTTTTGCCAAAAATTTTCTATTTATATTGTAAATTCAGAACCTGAATGTAAAAATGCAGGATTGTAAAATCCTTGGTCCAAATTTTGGATCACTTTTGTGGGATGACCTTTTTTAATTAAATTGAATTATTTTTATTTTTATTTGGACTTTTAAAAATGCGGGAACTCATAGACACTTTGCAAAGTTCAAGTCAAACTGCATATTTCTAATGGACAAAATGAATTAACTCAAATAAAAATTTGAAGCGTTCAAAACCATTAGCCATTTTCATTAAGTTTACTATGTTTTTTGGAATTACAGGATTTTCAAATCCAAGAACCAATTTTCAAACCGCTTTTGAATGCCACTAGTAAACTCAGATATTAATTGAAGGAACTAGAATCCAAATTGAATTCACGGTAAGAAACTAGGATAAATCAACCCAAATCAAGAAGCTTCACTCTTGATAAAATCAAATGAAAAATCCAATCTCAACAACCATGTTTAGACATGAAATTAAGTGAAATGTAAAATTTTCTAAACTGGAAATGATGCAATATTCTGCACTCTAAATCACTAATATAGCAACCACAAAACCATATAATGTATATATGAGCTAGCCTCTTTGTGACACAGAAATTTTTTAAAAGTTTTTTGGCTCCTGGCTACGCCGGGGGATGAACAAAATTTTTTTGAGGAAGGAAGGAGGATGGGAAAGATAAACCATCAGTTTACTACAAAATGTGGTAATGTATTGCTGGTAAGGATACTTGATTACAGTAGATTTTAAAAAACACTAATAATAAAATAGAATTATATATTACAATCATCTTATCACATTGTCTTTTCCTTGATGTGTTGATAGTTCATTTGCTGTTGATAATGTGCTTGCATTTAATTGGATAGTTTCACCTCCAGTTGCCTTGGCAATAGGAAATCAAGTTGCCTCTGCAACCACAGCTGGTCTCAGGGAGGCAACTTGATTTCCTATTGCCAAGGCAACTGGAGGTGAAACTATCCAATTAAACACAAGCAGATTATCAACAGCAAATGAACTATCAACACATCAAGGAAAAGACAATGTGATAAGATAGATTGTAATATTTAATTCTATTTTATTATTAGCGTTTTTTAAAATCAACTGTAATCAAGCATCTAAATTTTAGCCGTTCTAAAGTGAAATAGGGTGATTTTTGAGGATGCCTATGATTCCTAAAAGAATTAGCACAAATCCACTCTAGATCCTTTAGCATCCTTTTTGAGACACCCATAAATTATATTTATTTCAAATTCATCTTGTTTTTTTATTTAAAATTTGGTTCTTGGATTTGACAATCCTGCAATTTCATATTTGTTAATTTTTACATGATGTCTATGATTTGTTTGACATACAGTAAATCTCAAATTGTACATTAGAATCCTGCATTTATGATATATGTATCCTGCTGTGTTTTGTCTTTAGTTAGTTGAGCTATCTGCTCAAGGGATTCAAAATTTGCCAATTTAAATAAATCAAAAAAGTCAAATTAAATGGTTGATTTTATTAAATATTTTAATTTTCACTCAGCTGAGTTGCCCACAAAAGTAATTTGAAATTTGGACCAAGGATTTGACAATTCTGTATTTTTACGTTTAGGTTCTGAATTTGCAGTATTATCTTTATCTTGAATTTCAATTGTTTATTTTCTCTTTGTTTATAGTTGATTTTATTCTTTATGTTCAGCTTATTTCTATAAAATCATACATTTACTATGCTGTGTATCTAGATCCAGAACACAGTTATTTTTAGCTCTTTACATATACCCTTGTGAAAATATTAAAACAATTTGATGATAAGCTAAATTTAAATTAGAAAATTGTGTTTTATTGTGTTTAGATAAAGTTGTTACTGATCCAAATTCAAAACCTTAATGATAAACTTTAAGTCAATCAGGAGCTGAGTGATAAAGTGATTGTTGTGACATAAAGGGTCATTCAATAATTCTTTGATGCATGTGTGCTAATTAATATGGTTGGCTGGATCTTTTGCTATTGTACGCCATTGTTGCTGTGGCAAGTTGTTGGTGAACTAGTGCCCAATCAGCTGCTGGGTTAGCACTAGTCCACCAACAACTTGCCACAGCAGCAATGGCACACAATGGCAAAACAACCAGCCAATCATATTAATTAGTGCACATGCATCAAAGAATTATTGAATGCCTCTTTATATCACAACAATCACTTTATTTCTTGGCTCCTGATTAGCTTAAAGTTTGTCATTAAGGTTTTGAATTTGGATCAGTAACAACTTTATCTAAAAACAGTTAACCTATAATTTTCTAATTTAAATTTAGCTTATCATCAAATTGTTTTAATATTTTCACAAGGGTATATGTAAAGAGCTAAAACAATATGGCAATTATGGAAGAAATGAAAAAACAAAGTAAACAACACATTTTGAGATAAGCGTAAAACATATACACAATGGGTAAAAAGATGGGATATTGTAGTAAATGGGAAAACAGACAGGAATAAACAAAGAGGCAATAATATCAGAATAACATAGAGTTTATTGGGGTGAAAGCTATAAAAACATATACAAAGGTTAGTAAAAAACCATATGAGAGGATTGAAGAAGCTTTTGAAGGATCTGGACTTGGCAATCACTGAGATTAAGGAAATTGACCACAAGGTCAAAGAAAAAGTCAAGTTGACCATCCTAATAGGCAACAAAATCAACAAGTTGTCCGCAAAGACTCTCATAGTCAAGATGCTTGACACCCCTGAGAAGACCATTAAGTGTCTTATTAACATCCAGAAGACTGTTGTTGAGGACTTTCAATTCAAGTTGTATTCTCTCTATGCGCCGTCTGACTGGGTCAATGACCCTGATATGTATGAACATCTCAAACCAAAAAAGCAGGCCCAGACAGAGGATACTAAATTGTCCGCGCAACTGGTTGCAACAAGGATGGCTAAGCCTGCGGAAGTGTCAGGAAATTATTACATGATATTCCTGTCATTAATTAAGTTATAACATCTAAAAAGGATTTGGCTCCCCATATTAATTTATATAGGCCTCCTAAATTGCAAGGGTTAGTGGGTAGCATTTTCTCTGTTTTACCTGATATTTCTGAACCAGTTGATTCTCTGAATTCAGCTTCAACGTCAATGGGATTTGAACCCAGGTCTTATTTACGCTCAGTTGCTAGCCATCTAAAAGAGAGTAAAGAGTTAGTAGTCAACTAATTATTACCTTTAAAATTGAATTTCAGCCAATCAGGCTTTGCGGCAATCAAACCAAATGATTCAACTATACCTGATGATGATAACTATGAATTCTTGAGCTCTGGCTCCATGTTGGCTGCGCTGTTGGGTCCTGGTTCTGTTTCTATTTTTGGTTTCTCTTCTTTGGACTCCAGTGGGGAATAGCTGGGGATTCTCCCCAGGGTTTTAGCTGTTTGGTGTGCTGTTTGGGTTTCAGTTTGTAATTATTTTAAATAATTATGTTCCAAAGTTTATTTTTAGGAAAGTAATATCCACTCCTCATGTTTAAGTCACATTTTCCCACAAATCTCCAGTAACTTCCCCAAATCTTCAAATCCTTTAAATCTTCCCTATCTAATTTACTCATACCATGCTATATATAGCAGGTAAATAATATTCTGTCATTTGTTCAATCAATAAAGTCTACATTCACCCCAAGTGAATTATTGTCTATTCTATCTTGATTTAAACCTCTTTAAATCCTAACCATGAGATTACCCAAGGCTTCTATTATGGAGTCTCTTGGGTATAAATGGATCTAATGGATGATCTTGTTGCAGTCTGTACTGGCCAGCATTTTGATAGTTTTGCATGCAGACTCTGGTACCTCCTCCAAAGCTCAATTCTTGGATAGCTCCTGGCGCCAGATAATACCTGGAGTTTGGTATACTGCTACCCCCTTGTCCCATAACCTACCTTTGAAAGAAGAACCTCAGAACCACCAGTCTGTAAACAAACCCGCAGGACAACAGGTCTTCTGCCCCTTGGCCTCTGCCTTCCTCCTGTTCTACTTAGGAGTGTATTTCTTCCTTGGACAATTCAATCTTCTTTTAGGCTGGTATTGCCTGTTTGGAGAACTATTTCACCTCATTATGGTTTTCTTGCCCTGGGTTTATTGGTAACTGGTCTAAATTCCTCTGCAATCATTCAACACCTTGAAAGATCACTTACAAGTGGTTGGGTGCCTGACAGAAAGCTGCCAGCAAGGAGGACACCAAAGAAGGTAATCTAAAAACAAAAAATTAATAAAAATTCCTAAATTCCTACCTATTTTTTTATAGAAATCATTGGTGGTGTAATATACCAGATCCTGGTCTCCTTTGTCCCTGCCATGTTCTATGCCAACTACGCTAATCATGTGGCTAGGCAACTAGCCCTATTGCCTCCTGTTGTGCGCAAGCTTGAGAACAGAATCAATAGTTCCTTCTCAGTGGCTAGGGAGGCATTAGCTGCGCTGATGCACGGCAAGGGGGCATCTGAGTGGGCAGTTAATGCCTACAATGTTGCCCAATTGATCTGCCTGGACCTGGTAGCCCTCAGTGGATTTTACTGTATAACCTTCATTGAGCTTGTTTGGCGTGACAGAAATCACAGGATAATAAGAAGCTGTCTCCATGTGATGGAGAAACACCCAAAAAAATCCACATAGAGTTAATGATTAACCACCAACGCAGCTTCAAATACTATTTTGTGAAATTTCCAAATGAGATACTAGGGTTAAGTAAAATAATTAACCTAAACCAGAAAAGCCCTAGATAAATGGCCTGCAAGAGAATCAGAGTGTCTTCAGCATAAAATTCAGGACATTGAGATAGCACCAGAGTTTCAGCTTCAACAATAGGAGGAACATCTCCAAGATTGACAGACATTGAATTAACATTTGGCAGTGACAACAACAAAGTACCAACAGCAGACCCCCATCTTCCTGTAATAATCTGGCTGAGGATTAAATTGTAGGGAATGTAGCGCAAAAGGCCAACTACAGGATGCATTTAAAATAAAAATTAGATCAAGGGATATTTGATTTTATTGAGTAAATTTTTTTAGGACTCAACTCTTAAGAGTTGAAACAGTGAAAATTATTCAATATATATTAAAAATTGACTAAACAATACCGCCTGGATCCTGGGCTCCTATTCCATCCACATTGCCAAGTGAGTATCTAGTCCAGGTTGCAAAGAACCCTTGAGTGGCCAACTTCTGACAAACATGCTGATTAACAAGTTCATATCTGATGACCCTTAAATTACGTCAATTGATCAACGTCAACTTATGGGGGAATTGGATTCAACCGGCAAACTGGAGCAGCTGCAACCCATTTTCAATCAACTGTTTGATTCAAATCCGTTAAATCAGTCAGTTTTGTTAAATGTTTTCAGGATTTCTGTGCTTTCCTACTTGGCCAAATAATCCCTGGCATTATGTAACTTACTGTGATATTTGGGACGTCCTGGAGACACTCTCATTCAAGAGCATACCAGAGATGGGTTGGGTGCATGCGGCTGCTTGCCTCTGCTTTCCAGTAGAGCATACACTCTCTTACCTGCTTAAGACCTTTGGGTGTGCAGTGGGAAAATTGGCTGTTGCCAGATGCAACAGCTGTAAAGAAGACCAAAATTCTCCCTGGCAGACTTTGGGCTGGCATGGAGTGCCAACAAGATGGGGCTTCCTTCTAGCCATGGAGCTTACCTTTGCCAAGACCAAACATGAAAAAAGATTAGCACCAGTTTTTAATCAACTGTGTGATTTCACTGAAGCCTTTGCTGGGCAAAGGCTTCATCTCATGATTTACCTGGGGTTTATGTTCTACTTTGGTATGGGAGCCAACATTGAGCACCTAGACAGGGTCCTCCTCAAGATCAACAAGGCCAGGCTCTTCCTGGATAGGAAGAAGGTCCTCTTGGGATATGACTCAGTGGATCATGCTATCTGGGACACCCTGGTCCTATCTGGAATTTATGGGTTTGCAGCCCTGCCAGAAAAGCTGCTCCTTCATTCACACCTCACAGTACTCCCTTTCATCAGTAGGAGCAAATATTTTAATAGCAGAGTATCCACTGTCCATGATGTGGCAGTGGAGGTTGTGTGCCACCTCCATCACCAGGTGGGTACATACTGTCAAACCCATTATTGTTGCCAATAATAAAATCTATTTCCCTCTAATATAATTTTACAATTTTAATTTTTTAATTTTTTATAATAATTAATTTTTTTAACTTCTATTTTAGCAAACTATTATTATAAAATAAAACTTATAGAAGGTCTTATTACATGTGAACTACTACATTTAATAAAAATCATATATGATTTCAGTGCTTTTATTATTATTTTTAGTTTAATTTTTATATTTATTTGACAGAAGTTACACTTCTATATAATTAACATAATGTGATATTGACTATTTGGGATTGACACAATACAATAGAACAAATTATTTTAAATAAATAAATTAGGAACCTGCATCAGTGGTGCTGTTCTATATGATTGCGGGCTTGGAAGTTTCAAAATATAAAATGATAATCCATAAATCCAAAAGAATAAATTAAAGAATATAAAAAATAGTTGGAATTGTTAAGCCTTTAGTTAATTGGCTGTTTGGCAAGGCACATGGGAAGAAATTAATCAGCCTAGCCATAGAATTTGGCCACTGTCTTGGCTGGAAGGGTGTGGATCCTGGCCTGCAGCAAATCAAAGAGGTCCTCAGTCCCAGTTGGTGTCCCCCACTTGAAATTTGCTTGACCCACCCAAAGACCTTCTGTCAGGCACTCACCCACTAGGAAGTAATCTTCCTAGGTGGTGAATGGTGGCAGAGGGATTTAATCTGGTTACCAAGGATCCTACAGGCAAGGACACCATTCCTAGATGGAATAATTCTCCAAACACTTGATATCTGCCTAGAAGCAGGTTAAAACATCCCAAGAAGAAGTATTCCCCCAAGTAACACAGGAGGAAGGCAGAAGCCAGAGGACAGAAGACTTGGGGTTTGGGAATCTTGGATGTGGATGGATAGTTCTTGGTCTCTTCTCTGAGAGGTGGGTTATTTGATAAAGGTGTAGCATTATACCATACTCTGGGTATAACCTAGCACCAAGAGCTGTCTAGGAATTGTGCTTTGGGAGAGGTACCCAAATCTGTGCACAAACCCATCAAAATGCTGGCCAATACAGCTAGCAGCAAAATTATCCAAAACAACCATTTATACCCAAGAGACTCCATAAGAGGAGTCTTGGGTAATCTCATGGTTTTGGGTTTTTAAAGCTTAAGTCAAGTTAAAAGGGTAAGCAAATGATTCCCAGTGGGTGAATGTAGACTTTATTGATTGAACAAGTAAAAAGGTCATAAGATACCAACATTATATAGCATGTAAGCTAACTGATAGTCTGGAGATAAAATAAAGGAGATCAATCATTTGGGGAAATTTGGGGAAATTTGGAGAAACCTGGAGACCTTGGGCAGTTGGGAAATTAAGCTAGAATTATTGGCATTATTGTTCAATTAAACAAGACCTAAAACCCCTTAAGTTTAAGGTTAACTTATTTGTTCCTTTGGGCAAACAGTGGGGGAAACCCCAGCTTTTCTCCAGCTAAGACTGGAGAAGGAGTAACAGAACCAGCATCAGAAGCTAAAACCAACAGTGAAGACAAGCCAAGGTCAGGGTCAAAACCGCCATGTTTGTCACCAAAATGCTTAAGAACATCCCATAGTTTGATTGCCTCAAACTCTGATTGGCTAGAATTATTCTTGGATGGTAACAATTCATTGTTAAACATGTTACTAATTGTTATCTTAGATCAAAAAGCATATAGGTGTAAAAGAGACCCAGGTTTAAAACCTGTTGATGAAAACACTGGCTCAGAAGCCATTTCCAGGTCTGAATTCCACAGGTAATAAAGAACAGATACTACTTACTAACCCATTCCCTTTAGGAGCTCTAAAAGAAGATGAAGGGGGACACAAATCTCCCTCTTTGCATAAGAGTAAATTGATGTCAGAAATGTCTGAAAAGGCATTCCTGAAACCTTCCTAATAGGGTTTAGGAATGGGGAATAGGCAGGGAGAAATAGGAGGGGCAAATTTGATGTGGCCAATTGTTGGGGGCCAACTGTGATGATGGTGTCAATTATTGGAAATTCCTCAAGAATATATGCCACCTTATGGAGACCAACATTATCCAGCACAATTACATTGGTGAAGCCCAGGCTTGTGCGCCTCAGGTGCTCCTGGGCCAATTGGAGGAACGGCAAGAAGGACCTACTGGTATAGGATCCCAAGACCATTTGGTGCATCTCAATCCCCTTTGGACCATGGAAAGCCACTATTGAATAGGCTGTGGTGCAGGCAGCAGCACACCAAGCTACCCTGTCATTGGAGCCTTTGGGGACATAGCCATAGGAATTTTGCATAGATGAGGCAAATGCTTATTTTTCAATGTAATAGAATTTGGATGTCCCCTTGGCTTTGAGGGCAGTGTATGCCTCTGTATATTTTTTCTGAACATTAATGTTGGAAGGGCTGTTTTGGTTATATGGAGATACCCCAAGTTTTTCTCACAAAAACTGCAGACCCTTGACCATGTGGTAGTAAAAAGGAAATGAAAGCTCAATCCCAAAAGTAGACTTGACCATCAACTGTATATTTTCTAGTTGGAGATGACAGTCTTGGTTAATCCACTGGTGGATTGCCCATTTGTGCTCCTTAGTGAGCATGGTAGAAACACGCAAGGATTTCTCCACGGCAAGAACTCATCCAGCATTAATGTACTTGTTGAACACCTTGCTGGCATATTTGGGATGCACCCTGGCAAGGGCTGCAGCTGTCTTGTATTTATCAGATTCCTGCATAAGCCTGAGAAGGATAATTGCTTGATGTCAGGAATGAGCTTCCAGGTAGCCTTGGTGGGTTTGGTTGAACTGGGATCCTGTTCAGGGACTGGCACACAAGGCATGGGCAACTTGTTGTAGAAGGTTGCAGCCTTTTTAGCACCAACTGCCCATATGTGGTTCTATTAAACTCAATCTTGTCATTGTCTTCCTGGTTGCCATCACTGATGTAGGGCTCATATGAGGTGTCAAGCACAGGTTTAACCTTCTCCATCATGGATGATAGGAATAACTCCTGGAGGTAGACAGGGTCAAACACAAACAAAGTAAGTTATACCTCTTTGTTGTTAACTTTCTTGGTAGTTGTAATCTTAGTGGGCTTCTGTGTCAGCTTGGGGACCCAAGGGTTGATGCTCCTCACCCTTGCATGTTGTGCTCCTTTAACTTGTTGTGTCAGTACAACCTCAGTATTGAACTCTCCTCTCCCTTCTCCTTTCTGAGTAGGCACTTGTGTTGCACTAACTCTGTTCTTTGACCTGCAGGGGCAATCACAGCCGTGGCGCACAACGTGTAAGAGAGGGGGCCAAACTAACTAAGTTTGGCTCCCATCCTGGCAAAACAAACCACCAGGATGTCGCCCAGTGGAGGACTGGGGCAGCTACTCAAAGGGGGGACCACAAAGAGGACACAGGGGAAAGCTGAGGGAAGTACAGGTTCAATTTCATCAGTACTAAACCAGTGAGCAACCAGGGCATACAGGTGGGAGCAGGAGGCAGCATCCACAGGGGCCTGTAGGGGTACTGAGTTGTTCTTCTCCAGGCTGAGAAGGGAGGACATCAACATCTCCTCACCCACAGGAGTGGGCAAGGCATAGTCAACAACATCCAAATCCAGTTTGTTGCAGGTCAAGCTCTTGACTATGGCCTCTCCAGAGAATAAAAGTCCACTGGGGAGGTTCAAGAGGCTAGAGGGATTGTCTCTCATAAGGCAAGCAGAAGAGGAGATTTTTGTCCACAAATCTGGCAACGTTGACCACAGGAGCAGCAGAAATGGAGCCAAAGAAAATATCACAAACTTCAAAACAGGGAGTATCATGGTTGTGATCTCCACAAAATTTGGATAAGGTTGATGGTATTTCTTGAACTGCAAACAATAAAAAGGAGGCAAACAGGGGCACCCACAAGCAAGAAATCAGGCAGGAAGCAGCAGGGTACTTGTGAGAAGCTTGACAATGGTCTCAAGTGGCTTGGGCAGAACAGGAACAAGAAGTGGGTTCAAAAATAGGAAAAATCAAAGAAAAATCAAAGTAAGAATAGATTTTATATTGGAATTTAAGTAGATTCTTCAGTTTGAAAGCTGTTTTTGAAAGAAAAAGTGTAACTATACACCAACTATTCACTAAAACCTCTTCTAAGAGCTTCAAATGAGATGCCCGGTTTGAAGCAGGACAGTATAATGTAAGGTTTAATAGAACAACTAACACTTTAACTATAGATTGAAAGAACTCCAAAACAGGGGTTCCAACCAAATAATTTTTGAAAACAAAGTGCAACAAATTCCAAAGTTTAATGATATTGGAAAATAGATAAGCAGGGGACTGGAGGTCCCCTTGCTATGTAAAAAGGGAGTTGTTGTAGGGGAAAGAATCACATGACTACAGGACTTGAATCCAATTGGCTGGAGGAGAAATTTTGTTGGTCAGGGCCAGGGAGACTGGAGAGTTTCATCTTAATTTCTGTGGTGATACCTGATTGGCTAGAGAGACTCTAAGGCATATGGAATTTGTCTGGTTTTTTGAGTGTTGATGTGGCGTCCCTTAATTGGGTAGATCTGACAGTTTTCAAAAGTGGGCAACACCAGACCAACAAGTAATCCAAATTAACCAATGTTTTTTCCCAGGAGGGAGGAACCAAGAGGCAATGGATACTGCGGGATAGGCCAACACAAATCTCTTGTCAACTGTGTGTGCCAAATCCCCTAAAGAATTAAGGGGTTTGGCTGATATTTTTGCACCTTTCTTGGTGTGGCAGGGGAAAATAGTGTGATCCAATGCCAAGGGTGGCAGTGAATTTACACAACAGGTGCATTGATACTATGTTGTTGTGTTTCTTCCATTTTGAAATTTAAAAAATACTAAACAAATTTCAATTAAGTGACTTTCTCATTTTAATTTTTGCTTTTTATCAGAAGATGGATATTTAATTAGAGGTTTCCCCACCCAATATCCTGATTATATGATTTTTATTTCTTAATTTTTTGTTTGTGGTTGTTGCACTTTTTGCATTACAGCGCCACAATTATTTGGGATTATAGGGCACAGGACATTCGCTTGAATACATTCATATGTGAGGATATGAGTAGTATTGTATCAGAAGAGCCAGGATTGAATGGAACCAGGATTATTGTCCAACAATGGCTTCTGATTGCGCAGAAGCACTTAAGGATTAGGATAAAGGTCAACCAGATTCAAGATATATCAGAGACAGTTCAAGATTAAAGCTTGTTTTTATTATGAGTGATTCATTCTTCTTATACCTTTTGCAAAGGTTAATCCCTGGGCTGCTAGAAATGTCTTCTAGGACATTCTAACACACCCCTAATTTGGGTAATTATTAATCTAGGTTTATAGCTTATTGCACGTCAACCAATAGAATATCTTCATCTGCACCCAGCACAGGTGATCCTTGCTGGCATGGAATAATTTAGTTACTTCAGGATCACTTCCTACTTTCCTGACATACTGCAGGCTTAATGCTTATTAATGTGATAAATATGGGAATTTGAGATTATAGGGAATCAAACCCAGCGCCTCGGCACCCAATGTAAAAGTAAAGTGGCTCTGAGGCGCTTGCAATAATTTTCAGTTGGCGCGGCAGCACTTGACGTAAAAGTAGTTCAGTGCTTTGGCACTTGATCCAAAACCATGTGGCACCACAGCACTTGCGTATTTTTAAAGTGGCGCGGTGGTGAATCATGTGTCACTTAAATGCCGCGGCAGCGCTTATCATTGGCTAATTTAAGGTCCAGGTCAGCAGGCTACTGCTGATCTAATATGCATATGATTTATACTACCAATTTATGTTATTTGGTAGCTGCAATTTGTATCTGCGAGCTCCGTCATAATTGGCATCACTGTATTTTATACAACTAATTTATGGATTTGGTTGTAGCAATCCCAATCCGTGGGCTCTGTCATAATTGGCATCATTGCTTGGTCAAAATTCCCAACAGCGGTTTTAAAACACCCATTTTAGAATACCAGAAATAATTTCCATCCATTTTCCAAGATATTACACTAAATTAAGTACCCAACACAATATTTTTAAAATTTATGTTTCAGATTGTGTGCCTTATTTTAGATACCTTGGTATTATTCTTGATTACAATACATTGTACACAAAATTTGAGTGATTTTGCTTACATGTTGAGTTGCTATTGGGTTTTGTTTTTGGTTTGAGTTTTAACTCACCACATGTGAGTGTATCTTGTCACCAATTTACATAGTAAACATGTTTGCACCAAAGGTCAACTCAAACCATTTTGTTTGTGAATCCATGTATTTTGGTTTTAATTTTGAATATTTTTGTTTGGAGTGTGAGCACTTTGTTGCTGTGTTGACCCATTTTTTCCATTAACACCAAAAATCTCTGTTAACAGAGTGTATATTTTAACCAGATAGTTGGAATTAGTTTAAATCTGAAGTATTTTTGATTGCTGTCATAGCTTTTGAAACTACTTTACTATATACTGTTCCTAAGAAAAAAATATAAAACAGAGTATTAAAAGGATATTTGGTTGTTACTAAAGATATGTCAATGTGGGGTATTTCCCATGAAAAGGTCTTAGCATAAAGAAGATAACAGTTTCATTCATTTAAAAATGGGTATCAGCAAACCAAATGATTGTTGTCTGATTAAGTACATTATGAAATTTAGCTAAAAACTTAGCTGAAGAAATTTATCTGATTTAAAGTAAGGATCTGAAAAAATTTGAAGAGATAGATACCTTAAAAAAGACCTATAGGTTTTGAATCAAATATAAAGTAAATCAAAAAGATTCAATGTATCTTTAAAGTAAAAAGTTGCTGTAACTGTGCGGTTTTAGCAGAGTTACAAGAGGGAAATGTTTAAAGACAAGATAATTATCTTTATTGAGATATTGGGATTATATAGCTATTATAAATTGCTTAGAAGAAACAAGGTTTCTGCTGATCAATTATTCAGATGATCAGGGGTGGCTTGATCCTAATAATGAGTGAAGCTATAAATTAAGTTGCCACCGGGTTAAGATTGTTATTGGTTCTCGTTTTCCTGCTTGGTGATTTGATTTGGCTTCTGCATTTGGCTTCAAGTGTCAGGATAGTCAAGTTGAGTGATATAGGTCTCTTGTGAAAAACTTTGCTGGGGAGTCAATCCTACAGTTTTGAAAAAGTTAAGATTTAGAGATAAAAATAAATAAGGTAAATGATTGGAGAATCACTTATAATTCAGCTTAAAGCTTACTCTTCAAGTGTAGATCTATTTATAATAAAGGGAGAGATTGTCATGGTAGTTTCAATATTGCCTGGTATTACCTGACCTAATTGCAAAGCCCAGAAGTTGTACAAACAGTTAACTAAGTTGACCAAGTGGACATATTTAAATCATACAGCTGATCATAAATGGGTTACTGCTGCCCCGGTTTGCCATTTGGATTTGGTTCCTCCTTACAAGCTGACGCTGATAAATCAACATAATCTGATAGTCACTAGATCAACCTGATTTATCATAATGGACAACATAAATTAATCACTCAAGGGGGTTTCACGTACTGGACAAGGTACTCTTTAGATGATGCAGACAGGATAGGAGCCGTGGATCCAGGTTGTATTGCTTAGTCAAAATTTGGTACATGTTGGGAATTTTTCACTTTTCAACTCTTAAGAGCTGAGCAATCCTTAAATTACTCAACAAACCAAATATTCTCCTTGTATAACTTTATTTTAACAGTGCATCTGGTAGTTAATATACTCTGCTACATCCCATATAACTTGATCTTGAGCTGGGCTATTGCTGTAAGATGGGGCCCTGCCTTGGGTACTACATTGTTGGTGCCCCTAATGTTACTCCAATGCCTCCAAATCTTGGTGCTGTTCCTGATGAATCTGAAACTGAGACAGTTATGTCTTCCCAATGTCCAGAGTTCTATGCTGGAGACACTTCAATCCTTTTGCAGGCTATGTATCCAGGACTTCTTTGGTTGGTTTTGATCATTTTGTTAAACCCCAGTGTTTTGTTTTTAAATTTTACCAAGCAGTATTTGAAGCTTTGGTGGTGGTTAATCATCAACTCTGGTGTGGATTTGGGTGGTTATTCTCCACCATATGGAGACCTCTTCTTAATGTCTGTTGATTTTTGTCACAGAGATAGACAGCTGGAACTGTCAGGGGATCTTTATAAAGGGAAGAGAAGTTGGAACCCCAAGTTGGTTTGAGAATTAGGGGAAAAAGAAAAGGAAAATAGAGACTCAAACTTCAGTTGAAGATCAGGTACAGAATCTGCTCAAAACACGGAGAAAATAGCCAACAGTGCTGAAGCAAGCTGTCAAGCAAAATTTGTTCCAGAATTTAAAAGCAGAAGCAAAGTAAAAAGCACAAAAATGACAACCCTAAGAGGTAATACTAACTTTAAACCCTACTAAAGATTTCACTTTTAGGGATGAAACAAAAAGTTCAGGAATCAATAAAGTAAAAGCTTTAGAATGCTGGCCTTTAGGGGCCGGGCATCACATATCTGACCTGAGTGATCTTGGGATCAGTTCATTCTATGAGAGGGACGACATGCTAAGACAAGCTTCTGTACACCAGGATGGCTTTTTGAAGTATACAGGCTTCATCTTTTTATGGTCCCCTGCTTGTGTACCTTGTGGACCTTCTTCATGATAGCTGCCCAGATGGATCCAAAGCATACTGCAATTTCTGAAAGTCCAGATTACCTGTGTTCATGGCCATAATCTCTTGGATAACTTACAAGTTACGGCTTTTTGGTATTTCTTTGAGACTAGGATTAATTTTTTCTCCTGGGACAAAACAGATATCAATTGGATAGTTTTGATGGGTATCACATGAGCCTCATTAGCTGGAAAGGGATTGATTTATTCAGCTTCTTATACCCAAGCCTGGCTATTGCCTTGGTAAGTTGTGGTGCCCAAGTGATGCCCAAATAACATATCGCCAGTTTCAGCAGTAGAAACATATAGCTCTTCATTTTTTAGGTGAGATTGAAGCCCTGGGTATGTTTATCAGGAGTACTAGCCTCACACTCTTGACTGTCACAAGCTCTTGGTATTGAGCATCGTTAAGGGCAAAATCACCATCACTTGGAAACCTATTTAAACCCACAACAAATTCTTAAAGCAGCAGAAGTGAATCCTTGTGCATGGTTCTAGCTTGGGTTGGATGTTACAAAGAGTTACCAGCAGATCTTTGATCTATCTGGAGGCCGGATGTTAAAGTCTGACCCCTGGTTCCCTAAACAAGGATTGGTGGGTTGGCGGTGGATATTTTTCTTCCTTTTCAGGGCTTGATTCTACTCAAATGGAGCCAGAATTTAATTTTTTTGCTGGGTTCTGCTCATGTGCGCACAGCATTTATGTGATCCCTATTTGTTGACTCTGTGTTTCTAGCATGCTTTTCCTGTAAGAATGTTATACACCTGGGCATCCTTTGAAAACTGTAATATCCCTGTGTGAGTTTGATTCATTCTGTTGTCCAGTTGTGTATACTTAGCTTTAACTGTGGCTATGTTTATTTCTGATGATTGGTGTGTTTGATGTGCCATATTACAAATATTGGTGGCTTTTTGCCCCCTGATGTTACTGGAAAAACTTGTGCTGGTCATGTTTTGTTCTGTGTGAGGACTTTAGTTTGCTCAAGTGTTGCATCATCTTTGATTACTCCCTCTTGGGGAATTAATGCCCCAAGTAATTCACCGAATGGGTCACCGAACGACTCACCAACCAGCCAGTTAATTGGTGGCACCACTATCAGTTGACCATCTATTATGGGGATCACATAATCCGGATCCTAAAGGGAACACAACTTGAACAAGCCTCATGACTTAAGAGGAACATTGCTCAAATAAGCCCCATGACTTCCATGACGTACATGAACAGTATGTGGCTTCACATGATACTATATAATACCCTATATTAATATCAAATAAAGTATCATTCTCTTCTTAATCTTCCCCTTTGTCTCGTTTATTATACTTCCCAGAAGTATATACTCAACACAAGTCTGATTTTGGTTTGTTCACCTCACCAGCTCTGAAAAGTACAGTATAGGCATTTAGGCTACAGAGGGGAAAACTTTGGCTTGGACTGAAGCCTGAGTTTAGGAAGGGATGCTTATGCTTAGTGATCAAGGAACAATTGAGGTATGTAGTGTTGATAGTTGGCTTGGATAGCTGGTAAACTGATGACAGCTGTCCTTGAACCTAGGTGTGATCAAGAGAAGATCCAAAGCCATCAATAAATGATGGGGGCAGATATTCCAAATGTATTGATTAAAGCAGGCCCCGTCAGTGGAGATAAGAGATGTTCTTAATCTCAACACTCCAACTTGTTTCTCTTTATAAACGCTTGTATTCTCTTCAAAGCTTAAGAGAGACCCAAAGGGATGAAAGTCATCAATTTGAAAGAAGCCAATTTAAACCCTGGCCCTTGAAGTTTGAGGAACAATGCTTAATAACATTGTCATTTGGTCTGAACAGCTTGGCCTAAGGAGAAATATGAATTCCCTGGTATATACTCAACTTATTACAAATCAGGAAATTTAATCATCTGGCTGCATCTTATTTTAAGGATAAAGATTTGCCTTATATGAAAGAATATAATCAGATTAATTGTGGTATATAGTTGAATCCCAAGTATAGAGGTTACTCCACCAAGATTTTAACTCTGGTAGGGTAGTCCTTTTCCCATCAACTTACCAAGTGGTCAGCAAATGCTTTGGAGATAAGCAAGCCATTGCATAAAAAGATATTATAGAATTTAGGCTATCAGGAGTTTTATGTAATTATGGATGACGCTCCTTGAGGCTTTGGCTAGGTTTGGCAAAGAACTAGCATGTTTAAAAGATAGAGGTGCGAATTATTTTGATTTTAATAACTGAGGCAAGGATGGGTTAAAGGGATCTATAATTCTAAAGTGAAAGTGGTCTTAGGTATACCTCGGGCCTTCCATTTCTGAGAGTCGGCGGCGGCAGGCAGCTACCTGCCCATTCCAATCAGAACGAAGAACAAATATGGCCACCGTTGTACTGGTGATACCTAGGGCTACACATGTCCCTATCCACAAGCCCTCTACACCAAATCCAACGACTCTAGTCAAATAGATGGCAAGGGGAATGGCTAGTACATAAAAGGCAAAAAGGTTGGCAACTGCACCTATCTTTTGCCTTCCCTGGCCTCGTAGGATCCCAGAGCTGACTGAGCCCACACTATCAAAAACCTATACATTAGCTTTAGTGGCTTTGATCAGCCTACCTGATAGGCCGAGACAACGGGGATAATAACCATTATGCATTTAACTACTTCAGGATCTTTGCTGAAGAGGGAGCCAATCTGCTGGCCAAAGCCGAGCAGGGTGAATACGCTGATGAACGGCAGCATAAGAGCCAAAGCGAGTGCACAGCGTGAGGATATGCGGGCACGGTTTGGCATACTGGCTCCAATCAGGTTGCCTATCCGGTTGCTCGCAGATATGCTTTGACCAATAGCAATTGAGAAGGTCACATTGGTAATAGATAAAACTACAGAATGAGCAGCAAGCTTATCTTTACCAAGATAGGAAGCCATCAGGGACATGATTTCAAAAGCCCACCATTCAGAGCAGATCATTAGGATACCAGGGATGCCTTGATAAAAAAGTTAGAGACTGACGCGAGATCCAATTTAAAACTTGCGTTTGGACTTACCTAGACGAATATACACTCCCCAGCCAGTGAGGGCTTGAGAGGACCAGCCACCCCAACAGCTAGAGCCCTCAATGTATTTTATGTACAATAGTGCAAAAAGCAAAGTGAGCCAATGTGTAATAACAGTAGCAATTGGTGCTCCCTTAAAGCCCAAAGAAGTGGATTCATTTAAAACAAGAAAGTAATTCAACAATAGGTTGAAGGGAAGGGTGGTCACGACGATCAACGTTTGAGCCTTCATGATTCCTAGTTAAGTTGGTGAGGATTTTTGGAAAAGGACGGGTGAACTATAATAGAATTAAGAGAGCTCACTTACTTTGGGCCTGTAAATATTTTTTTATGCATTCAAAAGACATGGATGCCGGAGCTGCTAGGATTAATATCCGCAAATATGTGCAGCATAGCACTGCAAGATCAGCGTCTAAATTGAGAAGTAGCATGAGAGACCCTGAAAACCACCACACAAAGCTTATTGGGATAAACATTGTAATTGTCACCAGGATCCCTCTTTGCAGATGAAGGCCAACTGCAAATGGATCATTACTCCCAGTAAAACTTTGACTGCATAGGGTATCTAAAGAAGAGGCCATGCCGATCCCAAGAGACCAGCCAGTAATAGCGGCAAACATATTGCTTAAAGCAGCTGCCCCCAACTCGGTTGTGCCCTAAACTATATCAAAAGCTGTCTGATAATGTTGCTTACTATATTGCCAATGGCAAAAACACTAGCTAAAGGCATGACAGCCTGTAAAAAATAAGCAGATATATTGGGGACGGCAGATTTGAATAAATAGACAAACTCATGCAAATAATCTTCAAAAGAGGGCTCGAAAATAAAGTCAGACTCGGTTAGTTTGCTGGTTGCGAGATGCTGGGATAAAAGGGGACTATCTTCACTAGATTCATGGGCAGTGACTCTCTTGTATCGCCTGGTGTTGGTATCAGGAGACATAGCTTCAAAGAAAAAGGCTTATGCCTGAACGATATATAGCCTGGGTATGGAAAAACTCGAGATCAAAGTACCAGAGTATTTAGGGTTTGTTGGTTCAGCCAATCTCACTGCAGTTTGGATTTTTAAAGCCACTTGGATAATGATGGCTTGGTGTCTTCCAAAATTATGTTCATCTATTTGTTTGAAGTGCCTAAACGATTAAACAAACCCTTCAGATGCTTAATAAAATCCTATTTATGGTTTGTTTTTGGGAGTCGCAGGGAATACTAAAACAGCACATTAGATTATGAGATCATTAGTGATCGGCTCAATCCGAGGGGCTATCAGAACCCAGATCATTCCCAAGGATCTATTTTTAAATATGTGTAAACAGCCCTGATGTTTGTTTTGACACACTTAGCATTCCAGGAAAGCCAACCATCTGTACGAAATCAAAGCTGGGATATACATTTTCTGGTTGTAATTGCTGGAGATAGCCAACAGCTTTTGGTTTCATCCAAAAGCATATATTTGAATTAAATAATTCATTCACTCTAAAGATAACTGTGTTCAATTATACGATTGCAATCTTAGATTGAAATCTTAGATTGAAATGTGGCTTTAGTATAGCAAGGCAAAGCTCTAAAGTTGAACTATACTTATTCACTTGTATTCTAAGCCAGTTCTTGATCAAAGATGCTGATATTGACAGTCTTTCATATTTGAATTCTTTCTCTAAAAGCTATTGATTTCTCCTATGTTCATCAGATATCTGGGCAAATATGCAGTTGGCCATGTTTGAGAGCCGATCTCCCCACTGGGATGATCACGCCTAGGGCTGCGTCGTCCCACCCCCGGACAAAACCCGGATTCTGTCCGAAGTTTCTGAAAATGTGGAAGGGGTTATATTTTCTATTTAAAGCTGATTTTAAATCCGATCTTCCAGAATGCCGGAAAAAAGAAGATCTTTGTCCGGGGGTGGGACGCCGCAGCCCTAATCACGCCACGTATGAGCAAAGCAAGGAGCCATTTGAGCATTCTGAGTTCGCAATAAGCCAGCCAATTATATCGGTTTATTCTCTTGAGGCAGTTGGACAAGGAGTATCCAGCAACCCTTTGAAAGAAACACGGATCCTTGAATCCACCAAGGATTTACAAGTCTCATACCTTAACTACTTAAATTACACAAAACATCAGCATATGATTTTAATCCGATCTCCTTAAAGCTCCACCAAGTACCCTACTTACCCTTTATCCCCCACATATGCATACCATTTGACTCAAAGCAGCATTTACTGTAGTCCCACAGCCGGCATAAAAACTGGGTCAAGTCACCCTAAAACAAAACGAACTCAATTCTAAACTAAAATACCAATAGCATTCATCTTTAAAACAGATATATTT